>ML111903.1:33205-50338 GCA_003697995.1 Taxidea taxus jeffersonii
CTCCTCCTCCTCCTTCTTCTTCTTCTTCTCTTCTCCTTTTTGCCATTTGTAAAAATAAAGTTCTTTTTTGAGAAAAAATGTTTGAGTATAGTTGACACAAATGTTTCACTAGTTTCAGGTGTACAACATAGTGATTCAACTTCTGTATACATTATGTTCTGTTCACCACAAGTGTAGCTACTACCATCCATCACCATCCAAGATATCACAATATCAGACTATATTCCCTGTGCTGTGCCTTTTATTCCATGACTTATTTCATAACAGGGAGCCTGTGTCTCCCACTCCCCTTCACTCATTGTGCCCATCGTCTCACCCCCGCCTTCTCTGGCAACCATCAATTCTCTGTAGTGATAGGTTAATTCTGCTTTTTTTTTCATTTCATGTCTTCTCTTATAGAAGTGGTTGATCCAGTTCTTAAATTGTCCTTATTTTTATAAAATAAGACAGGTCCTGACAAAACCACACTAAATCGATCAGAAAGAATATGTAATGGATATGATGTCTGTTATACCTGTCACAATTGATTGCCATTGAGCATGCCTGATATCTTTGTTATTCTCTTGACTATGATGATTTCCTGTCTACAGTTACATTACCTAACTTCTTTGATTCATTTGTCAGGTAAATAAAAATATGAAACTAATATGCCAGATGATTTCTTTCTTCTGTGGAATGAGCTAGGGTTATGGGGCTAGAAATTTAGAAGGTAAGTCAAGGTTAGGCAGTTATTAAAGAAGAAAGAAAATGGAAATTGTTACCATGATCTTTGAGTATTATAGAGAAATAAATGAAGCTAAGAGAAGGGTGCCCTACCTTTGAAAGGTACAGCACTGGAATGCTTTAATTCATAGAAGGAACTAAATATAATCTGTCCTTTAACTTCATCTTCATCTTAAATCATGACATTAATATTATTGCTGGCATTATTCTACTCCCTGTAATGGTAACAACAGCAGCTATAGCAATAGTAGTAATCATAGTAACTGCAATAGTAACAGTACTAGTAATTTGAATAATATTGCTAGTCATTTTTTAGTAGTGATGGTGATGATGTGATGGCAGAGGTTGTAACTGATATTACTATTTTAGGATCCAAGTTCCTAACTGGGAACACATATTTCACTTGGAAGACTTGAAGGAAGAAATTTTAATGAAGGATCATTTGTAGATTTATGGAAAGAACAAATGGAACCAGCAAGAGATAAAAAAGAGACTAGTAACACTGAAAACATGCTGAGCTAGGGCTAAGGAGTTAAGAGAACTGAGTGAGAATTGTAGCCATAGATGATGAACCACCTATATGGTCCACAGTTCAAGATAATGGACATCAGCCACTTCATAGAGGCAGCTCAGTTGGGGAGCACAAATACATCAATAGCTGTCTCCTTCTGGTCTCTGATATCCTGCAGTGTCTCCATGGGCAGCAGCCAATAGGAAGCCAGAAACCTGGGTGCCCTGAGGAGACATTCCATAGGAGCAACCTCCCATGGCACGAAACAGGGCAGAGAACGGTATACAGTGGATTTGGAGTGGCAAACAGTGAATGGCCACCTTAAAATGAACAACAACAAAACAATAATGGTTATGTTTACTTTGCACTTATTGTGTACCAGACACTGTTCAAGGTCATTTACATGCAACATCTGCTCCTTAATGAAAGTTGTTATTCCTGATTTACATAGAGTCACAATTAATGAAAATGAATTGATGATACCCCCATGTCATGTACAGGGTAGATGTAGGTTGCCTTCTATAGGATTTTAAGCAATAATATCACCCTCCATAAGCACTAAAAGTATGAAGTTCATTATTTTAAAAAAAATTGTAGTCCTTGGTATGAGTTAAGAATGATGCAGTAATAAGGCAGAATTGGTAAATCCTTTCCTTGAATTAGAGGCTGCATAAGTCAGATGGTGGGAGCAGAAATAGTACTAAATTAAGTGGAAAAGAGTAAAATTCTTAGAGACAACAAGTTGAGTCACAGCAAGTCTCCTTACTGACTCGAGGTTCTTTGGTTTTCTATATGGAAAATAAAAGAGCACATTATCAGAATTGTATCTTAATCTGCCACTGAATTATTTTAAAACCTCAGTAATCTAAAAATGAAACAGAACATCAAAAGACAAAGGCATAACCAGCCATGTGACATCAACACATTCAATTTTAGGAGCACATCAGTAGTAACATCAGTAGCATGGAGCGTATATTTTTTCCAGAGTTGTGTACATTAATGATTTCTGTAGCCTTGGGAAAGGCACAGCCTTCTGCACTTTCCTTTGAACCCAAGGATTTATTTTTTTCTCCACTTTCTTTATCCTATTTTCCTTTTGATTCAAGGTGCTAGGGAAATGAACTCTAGTGATCTGCAATGGTAACCTTAAGTGGTACTTGTCAAATATGATTTGGTAGTTGAGAAACCAAGAACAAAAGCAGTAAAATTCAGTAGAAAGAGCAGTGAACTGGAGGGCAGGGGACCTAGACACCAAACATAACCAGAAACTAGCTATGGGATTTCAGAAAAATCTTTTGCTCTCACTGTGCTATAAGAATTTTACCTCCAGGCAGTCCCCTTCCCCAGAATGACTTGTATTCCAAAAGTTCATTTTGTCCGTGTGCTTTCAAGAGCACAAAACACATTTTCCCATAGCAACACTCTTCTCAAGGAAGCCCACAGTGTCTTATTTATATGTTTCTTCTTGTAGTCACCTGATTGTAGTGTGTGGTATTTAGGAAGTGCCTTTTATTTTGTTATGCTTGACAATGTCAAGCAAGGATCAAGCTAGAATTGCAATCATCTTAGCCATGAACACCCATTGGCACGCATGTGTGCATACACACACAATGAATGGGTTGTCTTTTACCAATTTTGGATAAAGGCAGATTCTGAATTGTCATTATTAAATCCATGACACACTTTTAGGGACAATAGCATATGCTTTTAATCAGACTAACATACAACCAATATAACCTCCCTGTAGGAGAGGTAATGTGAAAAAACAAGGATTATGCTTATTGAGGAGAGTGAGAAAGATGCTTTTTCATGAAAACATAAAACATAGAAGTTGGTTTTTAAAATTTCTTTCTAAGACCAGAATGCAGGGAGAAATATCTGAAGTATTTTTTTCACAGTCATGTTGATAACCAGGTGATTTAGTAGTTTTTTATAGACAGTTAGGAAGTCAGAAAATATAGCAAGCTTAGTATGAGCCACAAATTCTTTTCACTTCCTTTCCCATGAGATTCCCCATCTGTGTACTAGCTTTGATCTGGAGTCACAAACAAAGACTATCTGTTTATTCAAGAGATCAAATGTTACTTTTGGTACAGACCCTAGGGAAACTCAGAAGAGGGACATAAGCTTTGGGAGTACATTGATTTTCAAAGTGTTGATCTGAATAATCCATGACATATTTAGTTTCTTTGACTGTTAGAAGATATACACGAAGGTGATGAACTCACAGGGCTTTGTTCTCTGAGTATAAATCCCCTCTTTCCCTTTGCGATAGTCTTCTATATATTCACACAGGAAATACTCTAAATGAAAAAGCCAGAGTTATACATCACTTGTCTTCCAAAAACCTATAATCTGGTAAATATTCCCAGAGTTTCTCTAATTTTCCTGTTTTATATTTTTAAAAACTGGGAACATACTCCTTAGATGGTTGCTTATTCTTGTATGCCATGCTTTGAGCTAATTTTTCTCCTAAAGTTCTTAATAGAGCATTCATATTTTTAAAAAGATTTTATTATTTTTTACAGAAGTTTCAGGTTTACACAACAGTTGAGCAGAAAGTTCAGAATTTCTATAATCCCACTGTCCCCACACATAAGGTTTCTACCGTTACTAACATTTTGTATTAGTGTGGTACTTTCTTTTACAATTTCTTTTAAGAGCTAAAATTGATACATTATTTTTAACAAAGCCTATAGATTGTATGAGAAATTGTTCTTTGTATTGTATACTTCTATGATTTTTTGCCAAATGCATAATGTCATGTATCTACCATTATAATAATATATAGAATAATTTCACTGCCCCAGTTATCCTCTGTGTTCTGCTTATTCATACCTCCTTCCCTTGCCTCAAACCTTTGCAAACACTGGTCTTTTTATTGTCTCTCTAGTTTTGCTTTTTTCCAGAAAGTCATATGGTTGAAAACACAGTGTATAGCCTTTTCACACTGGTTTCTTTCATTCAGCAATATTTATCTAAGTTGCCTCCATGTCTTCTCACATCTTAATAGTGCATTTCTTCATATCTCTGAATAATATTCCATTGTATAGCTGCACCATGTTTTTTTTTTACTTTTTAAAATTTAATTTTATTTTTACAGTGTTCTAAGATTCATTGTTTATGCACCACACTCAATGCTCCATACAATGCATCCCCTCCTTAGTACCCACCACCAGGCTCACCCATCCCTCTACCCCTTTCCCCTCCCAAACCCTCAGTTTGTTTCTCTGAGTCCACAGTCTCTCATGGTTCATTCCCCCCCCAATTCACTTTTCCTTTCCTTTTCCTAATGTCCTCCATGTTATTCCTTATGTTCCATAAATAAGTGAAACCATATGATAGTTGACTTTCTCCACTCAGAAAATCTCCTCCACTCCTGTCCATGCTGATACAAAAGTTGGGTATTCATCCTTTCTGATGGTTGTGTAATATTCCATTATATATATGGACCATATCTTCTTAATTCATTCACCTGTTGAAGAGCATCTTGGCTCTTCATAGTTTGGCGATTGTGGACATTGGTGCTATGAACATTGGGTAATTGGAGAGCAATGTATAGAAGAATGAAACTTGACTATTCTCTTACACCATACACAAAGATAAACTGAAATGGATGAAAGACCTCAATGTGAGACAGGAATCTGTCAAAATCCTAGAAGAGAACATAGGCAGTAACTTCTTTGACATTGGCCACGGCAACTTCTCTCAAGATATGTCTTCAAAGACAAAGGAAACAAAAGTGAAAATGAACTTTTGGGACTTCGTCAAGATCAAAAGCTTCTGCACAGCAAAGGAAACAGTCAACAAAACAGAGAGGCAACCCGCAGAATGGGAGAAGATATTCTCAAATGATACTACAGACAAAGGGCTGATATCCAAGATCTATAAATAACTCCTCAAACTTAACACCCAAAAAAAGATAATCATGTGAAAAAATGGGCAGAAGACATGAACAGACATTTCTCCAAAGAAGACATACAAATGGCTAACAGACACATGAAAAAATGTTCATGATCATGACCCATCAGGGAAATTCAAATCAAAGCCACATTGAGATACCACTTTACACCAGCTAGAATGGCCAAAATTAGCAAAATGGAGAGGATATGAAGAAAGGGGAACCCTCTTACACTGTTGATGGGAATGCAAGTTGGTGTAGCCACTTTGGAAAACAGTGTGGAGATTCCTCAAAAAAATAAAAAATAGAACCACCCTTGGGGCACCTGGGTGGCTCAGTGGGTTAAGGCCTCTGCCTTCGGCTCGGGTCGTGATCTCAGGGTCCTGGGATTGAGCCCCACATTGGGCTCCCTGCTCGGCGGGGAGCCTGCTTCCACCCCACCCCCTGCCGCCTCTCTGTCTGTCAAATAAATAAATAAAATCTTTAAAAAAATAAATATAGAGTTACTCTATGACCCTGCTATTGTACTACTGCATATTTACCCCAAAGACACAGATGTGGTGCACTGTGGTTTAATTAGTCACCTACATTGGCAGCTACCAATTTACAGCAATTATGAATAGATCTGCCTTACACAATTTGTGTATAGGTTTTTGTGTGGACATAAGTTTGCAACTCATTTGGGTAAATCCTCACATCACTGTTGCTGAATTGTATGGTAAGACTATGCTTACCTCTTTAAGAAATTGCCAAACTGTCTTCTAAAATGGCTGTACCATTTTGCATTCCCACCGCAATGAATGAGGGTTTTTATTTCTCCACATCCTAGCCAGTATTTGGTATTCTCACTATTTGGATATTATCAGAAATATATTTCACAAATTTTTTCTCTTAATCTGTGATTTGTCCTTTCATTTTCTTAATTTTTGTGTCATTTTGTCAATTTCAGTACAAAGGTTTTATAAAGTCCAACTTAATAATTTTTTTCTTTCATTAATCACCACTGTATATCTAAATAAATTCATCACCAAGCTCAATGGTACCTAGATTTCCTCCTTTTCTAGAAATTTTTATAGTTTTGCATTTACATTAGATCTGTAACCCATTTTGAGTTAAATTTTGTGAAAAGAATGTAAGGTCTGTGTCTAGATAATGATGGTGATGATAGTGATGATGGCATGTGGATATCCAGTTTCTCCAGCACAATATGTTGAAAAGGCTATCCTTTCTTCATTGAATTGTCTTCCCTCCTTTACCAAAGGTTAGTTGACTATACATGTATAAGTCTATATCTGGGCTCGCTATTTTGTTCCATTAATCTATTTGTCCAGTCTTTCACCAATACCATATTGTCTTGCTTATTGTAGCTTTATAGCGAGTTTTGAATTTGAGTAGTGGCAGTCCTCAAAGTTTGTTATTTTTCTTTAATATGGTTGGATATTCTGGGTCTTTTGAATTTCCATATAAACTTTAGAATCAGTTTGTCAATAAAACAACATCTTGTTGAGATTTTTATTTGGATTATTTTCAGCCTATGCATCAACTTGGAAAGAACTGACATCTTAATAATATTGAATCTTCTATATTTGCAAATGACATATCAGATAAAGGGCTAGTATCCAAAATCTATAAAGAACTTATCAAACTCAATACCCAAAGAACAAATAATCCAATCAAGAAATGGGCAGAGGACATGAACAGACATTTCTGCAAGGAAGACATCCAGATGGCCAACAGACACATGAAAAAGTGCTCCACATCACTGGGCATCAGGGAAATACAAATCAAAACCACAATGAGATACCACCTCTCACCACTCAGAATGGCTAAAATTAACCAGTCAGGAAACAACAGATGTTGGCACAGATGTGGAAAAAGGGGACCCCTCCTGCCCTGTTGGTGGGAATGCAAGCTTGTGCAGCCACTCTGGAAAACAGCATGGAGGTTCCTCAAAAAGTAGAAAGTAGAGCTACCCTACGACCCAGTAATCACACTACTGGGTATTTACCATAAAGATACAAATGTAGTGACCGAAGGGGCAAGTGCACCCGAATGTTTATAGAAGCAATGTCCACAATAGCCAAACTATGGAAAGAACCTAGATGTCCATCAACAGACGAATGGATAAAGAAGATATGTTTTATATATATATATATATATATATATATATATATATATATAATGCAATACTATACAGCCATCAAAATAAATGAAATCTTGTCATTTGCAATGATGTGGGTGAAACTAGATGGTATTATGCTGAGCAAAAAAGTCAATCAGAGAAAGATAATTATCATATGATATGAGAAATTGGAGAATCAGGGGAGGGGGGTTCAGGGGTAGGGAAGGATAAAATGAAACAAGATGAGATCAGGAGGGAGACAAACCATAAGAGACTTTTAATATCACAAAACAAACTGAGGGTTGCTGGGCGTGGGTATGGGAGGGTGGTTGGGTTATGGGCATTGGGGAGGGTATATGATATGGTGAGTGGTATGAAATGTGTAAGCCTGATGATTTATAGACCTATACCCCTGGGGCAAATAATACGTCATATGTTAATAAAAATAATAAAAATCATTGAGTCTTCTTATATGTGAGCATGAAATATCTATTTAAATCTTTGATTTTTTAAATCAGACTTTGTAGTTTTCTTCATGCAAATCTTGTGCATGTTTTGTTAGATTTATTTATGTCTAAGTAGTTATTTTTTATTCTTTCATTACTAATAGGAAATGTACCTATTTTTCATTAGGACTTTCATCTTTATATGTATTGATTTAGTCTTAACAGCCTGAAGATTAAGACAGGTTTGATTGTTTACTTACTGTAAATAATTAAAGGCTAGTATTTTCATGTCTTGAACCCACATTTTTATCAGCTCTGCATCTGTTCAAATCTTTGTATTTATAATTTCTGTGTTGTGAAAAGTTAAATTTACTTATGTATGGCTAGAAAATCCACTTCAGTTTTGTCTTATGACAGTGTAGGATAGTAAAGATAGATTCTTTCTTAAATTAATGCATCATAGTGAAGTCTCAAACATTAAGCTCTTTAAAGGATTTTTATAGGAACGCCTGGGTGGCTCAGTTGGTTAGGCAGCTGCCTTCGGCTCAGGTCATGATCCCAGCGTCCTGGGATCGAGTCCCACATGGGGCTCCTTGCTCAGCAGGGAGCCTGCTTCTCCCTCTGCCTCTGCTGGCCACTCTGTCTGCCTGTGCTCACTCTCTCTGACAAATAAATAAATAAAATCTTTAAAAAAAAAGGATTTTTATAAAATTTATGCCTGGTGTTGTCTTTGTCATTATTTGAGATAATAGAAAGGAATGCTTATCCAAATATCCACACTCATAAAGTTAAGCATAAAATTAAATCGCTATAGAGGGGCACCTGGGTGGCTCAGTGGGTTAAAGTCGCTGCCTTCGGCTCAGGTCATGATCCCAGGGTGGTGTGATCGAGCCCCATATCGGGCTCTCTGCTCTGCGGACAGCCTGCTTCTTCCTCTCTCTCTCTGCCTCTCTGCCTACTTGTGATCTCTGTCTGTCAAATAAATAAATAAAATCTTTAAAAAAATTGCTATAGAAATAGAAAAAAACCTTAACAATGTATTTAGGAGAATACAATGGAAACCTCGAAATGTGCAGTGACTTTTATACAATCACAGAAAGTTATGCTGGAAAATGTCATAGAAATCAGTTTTTTTTTAAAAGATTTTGTTTATTTACTTGAGAGAGATTGGGAGAGAGAGCAAGAGAGAGAGAGAGAGCACAAGCAGCGGGGAGAGGGAGAAGCAGGCTCTCCGCTGAGCTGGGAGCCCAATGTGGGGCTCAGTGTGGGACCATGACCTGGGCCATTTGCATATATAGTTTAAAAACACAAGGATATTCATTTAATCAAGAAGTAGTAAGTAGACACTGTAATTATGCACTCTTTATTTTAGTAACTTTGGAAGTCATAAATGGATGGTCTTAACATATATGAAAACAATTCATGAGAACACTGCCATATATTAAACTTGACTTGGAGGGCTCTCATTATTCTATACAATTTGCTTAAACCAAATTAATTCATAGGAGCATTTGATGAGATAAAGGCACTCAGAATGTACTTAAACCAAAATATTGAAGTCTTAGACTATTTTTCAGTGAATACAGAAGTACCTACTATTCTCATTCAAAAGAGGTCCTGGTTTAGTTTTGGAGAATTGACATGCTAGAATATACTGTGGATGCCTGTAATATTACTCCATTAGATCTGTTGTCAAAAAATTGCACTTTACATTATCTAGCTGCACACACATTGCATAAATTGCCAGGTTTTGAGATGACTTTTCCATTTGTCTTTGTGGTGTTTTGTAATACTGTGCTAATGTAATGTGCTGCTTTGTCTGCCCAGCTCTGTGTTTAGAGCTTATTTGATCAGATTCTGGAAGAAATGCTTTGTATAATATCATGTGTGTGTTTCCCAAGTAAACTGCTTGCATTTGTACCTTCATATTTCTTATCCACTTCCTTTTTGCATGGCATTGGCATGCTTCAGAGAAAAGACAGTTTATAGTGTATTTGATTACACAGTTAGACATAATAGTTTAGCACAATATGCTGTAATCAGGACTACTCAGAAAAGCAATTTAGTTCTGATCTTGTCAAATTAAGTGTGTATTGAATATATAACTCACCCTCACCAAAAAGAGCTATTCTGAGGCAGTAGTGAGCAAAAGACAACCATTATTTGTTGTCATTATTTTCTTTTAAAGAGAAGATTGGTAGAATCAGTTGAACTGTCTTATGACTAATATTTCAATAATCGACTTTTTTGTAAGAGTATAAAGGGGGTAGGTTGTATGGATAATACTATCAAAGTAGTATGAAATAAACTTGAAATAAAAAGTAAAAGTAAGGGGTGCTTGTGTGGCTCTCTGACTTTGGCTTGGGTCATGATCTCACGGTCCTGAGATTGAACCCTGCATCAGGCTTTCCTCATCAGGGAGCCTACTCCCCCCCACCATGCCTGCCTCTCTGTCTACTTGTGATTTATGTCTGTCAAGTAAATAAATAAAATCTCTTAAAAAAAGTAGAAGTAAGAGAGATGATGTGTAAAAAAATAGGTATTTTTAGAGGAATGAAAGAAGGAAGAAGGGAGAGATGGGCATTGAGAGGAAGATACTGTTATCCTTTGCTTGTCAATGCTGACATATAAATGAGAGCCTTTCCAACATTTGACCCCATGATATCTGTGCTCTCAAAACTAGAGCTTGTCTCCTTTGAGCTTCATATGACTGAACCACCAATACCTGCTTTACAAACTCCAACTCCCAATGAAATAATCTGGCTATGATCACAGGTGGTTTTTTATAATTGTGCATTATATTTCTTGTGTGCTTTTCAACTGGGTTCCTTTTTCTTTCTCTTTATTTTCTATTCTTAATAAAGATAAAAGATTTAAAAATAAAATTTATTTGGTAGTGTATTTCTGACCTATCAGAAGTTTCTTGGGGAAGAAGCAAATAACAATAGGCTGATAAATTTTCCTATTCAAACTAAAGTAATTTTGGTGATCATCAAATTAACAAGGTCTTGGGGATACAGGGATTTTTACATAATGTTAAAAGATCTGTAAAAGGTCATAAAGTTTATTGAGAGTTATTTATTGGTAGTTTCCCAAACTGAAAAATGTACCTACCTCTACCTTTTGCTAAAATAGCCACATTAAATTTACTTATAAAATACACTCATCAACATTTGCTGAATACATGTGAAAGCATACACATTATTAAATACTGCTTTAATTCATAACAATAGTAAAAATTGATACAGCAAAACTACCAATCAAGTGTGTGTTAGGTAAATAAATTATGGTATATCCTTATTCTGCTAGTTTCAGAATAAATGAGGTAGATTGTTGGGAAAATGTATAAAATAAATATTTAGTGAAAAATGAAGGCACAGTTTAGTATGAAGAGTTTGTTCATTTTTATGTAATTATGTGGCTCCTCTTCAGGGATGTTGTGATGATACTCAAATCTAAGAGATGCCTGGGTATCTCAGTCAGTTAAGTATCTGCCCTCAGCTCAGGTCACAATTCTGGGGTCGTGGTTTGGAGCTCTGTGTTGGGCTCCCTGCTCAGTGGGGAATCTTCTCCCTCTGTCTCTCCCACTGCTTGTGCTCTCTCTCATAAATAAAAGCCTTTAAAAAATACTCAAATCTGAGTTTGTATCATATATATAAACTTTGTTTTATATTGTGCCAAAAATTTAATGTAGTATGGTATTTAATCTGTTAAATTTCCGTAACTATGTAAATAGATGATAGGTAGATAGATAGATAGACAGACACAGATAGACAAACATACCATGAAAGAGAACATAGCTAAGGAGGAAAGCCCTGGGCTATCCATAATCTGCAATTTGTCCAATTAGATTATAGAGACATAGTTGTAGGAATTGGGAAGTGTAATCGGTCTTGAAGTATGTCAAACCCTGGTGTAAGGTACCTACCTATCTTATTGCAACTAAGCACATATAATTCTGTTCATCAGTAATGGAATCTTCTACAAAGCTTTTTCCCCTTATTGACCTAGAGAGCTTTCTTTATTATAAGGAGTCAATATGTCAATAATTTTTTTTAACAAAATAAATGTCATTTTGAAAGGAGTAGGATAAAAGTGTAGGCTAACCCACATGGGCCCAACAGATATACCATACATCTAGAAAATAACACAATAATATTTAGCATTTTATCTCAAATTATATTTATAATATAAATCTCTATCTTCTTTCCTAGACAGGAGTATTCTCTAGGGCAGACCATGCATCTGTTTTCTTGCAGTTATATCCACTTGAACACTATTGATTCTCAATAAATATTTGGAGAAGGAATTTTGATGATTAAAAGTAATACCCTTTGCAACTGAAGGACAAATATCTCTCTGAGTGATCAACTATTAGTTTGTATTTTAGAAACTCTTCCATAATACAAATACACAATCAACTTACTTGTTCAACTGTTTAAAATAGGTTGTATTGCTTACGTTGGTGAAATATTCTAATGTATTCTATTTATTGCTTCCATTCATCTTAAGGGATTCCTTCCAAATTGACTCTATGGAGCTCATCAACTCTATTGAATGTAAATAGCTATTTTTTTCATCACTCTTTGGGAAAATATCCGTTCCTGTATGACTAACAGTTTGCAAGTCAATGCATAGCCTAGGGAGACCTCCATATTATTCCTGTCCTTCCATGTAGACACTTGCACACTCAATTTTCATGGAAGTAAATGGCATTCTGCTTTCTTTGGCAGACATGTGTATTCACTGTTTATACGGAGACTTCCATGGGTCCTTCCATGCATTTCTGCAGCTCCCACTTAGGAGGGAGAGAGGACTGGATCTCTGGCAAGTAGTAATGTTCTATGAGTTGTGTTTTTCTTTCTCACAGTCAGCCTCTCAGTGGTAAGCTAGTTTTTGAGAGCAAGTTGGACTATTTTTGAAGGCACATAAACTATTTTAGGTGACAAGGGGACCATTTGGTGCACTGAAGTAGTAATTTGCTAGTGGCCTAAAAGAATTAATGAAGCTTTCAAAGGCATATGACAGACTTGAAAGGATTATGTACCAAAAAAAATTGTTTTAACATAAATGAAAACATCAACTAAAAAAGACATATGGTCTTTCAGAGGATGCAAATTAGAAAAAAAAATTCCAGTGGATAAGAAGAGACTTGGGAAGGAATGAAAACACACAAAACAAATTAACAAAGATAAGTAAAATTTTTGTATAATTTATATAACATAATATAATACTATATAGTATGATATATAATATAACCTATAATACCATGCATAATAAATCCACAGGAAGTCAGTGACATGTGCTGGAAAAGAGTGTGGCATAAATAATTTAAAGCTGATATAAAGGAGTGCTGGGTGGCTCAGTCGGTTAAGCGACTGCTTTCAGCTCAAGTCATGATCCCAGGGTCCTGGGATTGAGCCCTGCATAGGGCTCCCTGCCCAGTGGGGAGCCTGCTTCTCCCTCTCCCACTCCCCCTGCTTGTGTTCCCTCTTTTGCTGTCTCTCTTTCTGTCAAATAAATAAATAAAATCTTTAAAAAAAAAAGAAAGTTGTTAAAATGAATAAAAGGGCATATACTATATAGAAATACTATTTCTGGTGTATTAAAAAGATATGACCACTTAAGTTGTTTTTTAAGATTTTTATTCATTTATTTGACAGAGAGAAACACAGTGAGAGAGGGAATACAAGCAGGAGGAGTGGGAGAGGGAGAAGCAGCCTCCTCACTCTGCCCAGGGAGATCCCTGGTCCATCCCAGGACCCTGGGGTCATGATGCTTAAGGACTGAGCCACCCAGGTGCCCCTGCCCACTTAAGTTTAGAGAGAGAGAGAGAGGTTTTTCTGTCTGCTGGGTTTTCTCACAATATAGCTCTGCTTCTCACTTTTCTCTTAGGTCTATGCTTGCAAGTGTGATGTACATACCCACAGCCTTCTTTACTTTCTTGGCCAACTGAGAAACTGGCAGGAAACCTGAGGAAGGAGGAAAGTACATTCCTGCTATTTAATTTTCTTGTTCCTCCCTCCTTATGCATTTGGCACTTTTCAGGAAGGTGACCCTCTCTGTTTGAGGAACCCTCTCTGTGGAGTGTGCCCTCTCCCCAAAGGGAATTGTCTCCACACAGCTCCCTGTCTTTTGAGGGTTCTGGGAAACACGTGGCTCCCTGCCTTACATTTTTTTTAAACTTTTTAAATTTTATATTACTTTTTATTTAAATTCAATCATCCAATGTATAGTGCATCATTAGTTTTTTTTTTTTTAAGATTTTAGTTATTTATTTGACAGAGAGAGCTCACAAGTAGTCAGAGAGGCAGGCAGAGAGAGAGGAGGGGAAGCAGGCTCCCCACTGAGCAGAGAGCCTGATGCGGGGCTCGATCTCAGGACCCTGGGATCATGACATGAGCCGAAGGCAGAGGCTTTAACCCACTGAGCCACCCAGGCACCCCCATCATTAGTTTTTGATATGATGGTCAATGATTCATTATTGCATAAAACACCCAGTTTTCATTGCATCACATGCCCTCCTTAATGCCCATCACCCTGCCTTACCTTGTGAGAGTAGAGGCAGCAGGTGCACCAACTTTCTCCAACTTTGGGCACAACCTTCTCTTTTGAGGTATATTTTATATTTTGATTGTACTTAAAACATTTTTTTTTATTGATCTCTCCTTAAGTAACACCCATTGAACATACCATTTATTTCCTTGCCAGGACTCTGACTGATTGAAGTTATGTTTCTTTTTCCCTAGCAGAAGGAGAATTTACAGTAGAGGGAATTGAGATCTCATAGAGAAAATTAAAAAAAATCAGGAGTAACCAATGAAAGCTTCAATAAGCTTCAAATTAGATTCATTAATGTAAAAAAAAAAAACAAGAAGGGAAGGTGGGAAGGAAGGAAGGAAAAGACAGAGTGAGAAGGAAAGAATGGAGAGAGAGAAGGAATGAAGGAACTAAAAGAAACACTAATGAATTCTTCCTCAGCATCTTTAAGAAGTAATTGACCCTACATGATATTACATTTATAATCCTGATGCAGAGATGTGTCTATAGTACTGTTTTTCTCACTTTAGCACTTCTCCCATGACCCCTCCTTTCAAACCAATATTTACAGTATTGTTTCAGTTGCTGCAGAAAACCTAGGCAAGATTTTAATTGTTTGAGATGTTAGGTGTTAGCTTTTTTTGGACTCTAAAAACATTGAACCCTGCCTTTTACTCTACTACTCTGATAAATCCAATCTACCTCCAGTTGGAAAGGTCATGTTCACTCAGCTGCTCCATTCTGCACAGATGCCAGGGGAAAACAGTTCTAAAATCTAGTCTTCATTTATCATTTCCATTTACTTTTTTACTCAATCATCATTTAACAGTGTTCTTCCCTAAACTTAAAGTTTATTGGTTTTTAATAAAATTTATCAGGATTCCAAAAAGTCTACATGAAAAGAACTTATAAATATTGAAATTTTTCATATACAATGTAAATTTGGGGTGTGATATGCCAAATAACAACTCTGAAAGATAAATGGTATTCAAAATGAATAACTGGTATATGTGAAAAATTATGGATATTCTCATTGAAACTAGGAGACCAAAATCCCATTACTTAAAATTGTTCTAAAATTAGTAACTATAATTAAATATGAATTAAAAATAAAAGATAAGAATATGAATCCTGCAATGTAAGATATATATGATATCTATCACTGCACCCTGTATTCTGTTTGTCCTACCTATTTTTTTCTCTTTCCTCTTACTGCCTTCTCTTGAGTTAAATAAGTATTTTTTTAATTCCATTTTAATGTATAGCATTTGTAATATAACTCTTTGTATTGTTTCTTTGGGGATTTCTGTATTTTGAAAAATACATTTTTAACCTTCACATTCTGTATGGAGCTCATATTGAACCAGTTCATAGGAAAATGTAAGAACCTTGCTACTAAAAGATTGATTTGCTTACCTCCTCCCTCCTTTTATGCTGTACTTGTTCTATGTATTACATTTACATATATTACCAACTGCACAAAACTGTGTTATTCCTTTGGGATTAAAAAGTTATATAGATTTTTCTTAATTATGAAGAAAATATAGTATATTTTTATATTTATCCATATTTTTAATCATTTCTAGTGCTAATTTTTCTTCCTGCAGGTTTGAATTTTTACCTAGTGTCATTTCCTTTTACCTTAAAGAGTTTCTTTTATTATTTCTTTTAGTACATCTGTAATGGGAGTATAATCTTCAGTTTTATTTTATGTGAAATATCTTTATTTTACCTTCACTACTGAAAGCCATTTTCACTGCACATAGAAATTTTTT
Source organism: Taxidea taxus jeffersonii (assembly GCA_003697995.1). Lineage (NCBI taxonomy): Eukaryota > Metazoa > Chordata > Mammalia > Carnivora > Mustelidae > Taxidea > Taxidea taxus. The sequence continues at coordinate 49,224 of ML111903.1, forward strand.
AAAATTTATTCTTATTTTTTTATACACATATAATGTAACACCACCACCCTCTCCCGACACCCCTCCCCACCCCTCTCAGTTTGTTTTATGACATTAAGAGTCTCCTTTGGTTTGTCTCCCTCCTGATCCCATCTTGTTTCATTTATTCTTTTCCTAACCCCTTAACGCCCACCCCCATTGCATCTCCACTTCCTCATATCAGTAAGATCATATGATAGTTGTCTTTCTCCTATTGACTTATTTCGCTAAGCATAATACCCTCTAGTTCCATCCATGTCGTCACAAATGGCAAGAATTCATTTCTTTTGATGGCTGCATAGTATTCCATTGTATATATATACCACCTCTTCTTTATCCATTCATCTGTGGATGGACATCTAGGTTCTTTCTATAACTTGGCTATTGTGGACATTGCTGCTATTAATATTGGGGTGTACGTGCCCCTTCATATCACTACGTTTGTATCTTTAGGGTAAACACCCAGTAGTGCAATTGCTGGGTCATAAGGTAGCTCTATTTTCAACTTTTTGAGGAACCTCCATGCTGTTTTCCAGAGTGGTTGCACCAGCTTGCATTCTCATCAACAGTGTAGGAGGGTTCCCCTTTCTCCACATCTGTGCCAGCATCTGTCATTTCCTGACTTGTTCACTTTAGCCATTCTGACTGGTGTGAGGTGGTATCTCATTGTGGTTTTGATTTGTATTTCCCTGATGCCGAGTAATGTGGAGCAATTTTTCATGTGTCTGTTGGCCATCTGGATGTCTTCCTTGCAGAAATGTCTGTTCATGTCCTCTGCCCATTTCTTGATTGGATTATTTGTTCTTTGGATGTTGAGTTTGCTAAGCTCTTTATAAATTTTGGATACTAGCCCTTTATCTGGTATGTCATTTGCAAATATCTTCTCCCATTCTGTCAGTTGTCTTCTGGTTTTGTTAACTGTTTCCTTTGCTATGCAAAAGCTTTTGATCTTGATAAAGTCCCAACAGTTCATTTTTGCCCTTGCTTCTCTTGCCTTTGGCATTGTTCCTAGGAAGAAGTTGCTGCGGATGAGGTCGAAGAGGTTGCTGCCTGTGTTCTCCTCAAGGATTTTGATGGATTCCTTTCTCACATTGAGG
>ML111904.1:0-75352 GCA_003697995.1 Taxidea taxus jeffersonii
CACAGAAAGAGACAGCCTACCTCAAAACCAGAATGAAGCCAGTCTGCGCCAAACTTCTTGCTGTATATGGCGGACTGCACTAGTAAGAGCTCTCCCTGTCAGGTACCATTGAAATGCATTGTCTACTGTGCACATCGCCTGGCATTTGGAGAAGCTGATCTTTTCTATCCCTGTTTTTCCTCTGGGTTCAAACAAGCTGGTGTTGCAATCTTTGTGAGTTGGTAAAAGTACCTCTGTGGGAAATGTGCAATCTCTTCTATTGACGTTCATGCTGTTCCTGAGTTCGTGGCCATAGCTGGTGTTTGCACAACCTCATGGGAAGAGCAAACATCCTTGTGGTCGTGCTCCCTTGGGTGACTTCCAGTGTATTTATGCCTAAGCAAAACCAGTCAGGCAGCACCCCTATTCTGGGTGGCTCATTTGACTTTGGTATAATCTTAGAGGAGCAGAGCCACTAGTGTTGGTAGCTGGGGAGTCATGAACAGAGAGGTGACAGTCTCTTACAATGCAACGAGCCTGGTGAGAGGTGATGCTCCTCTAAAAACCAAAATGAGCCCTCCTCAAAGGCCCTCCTGTTCATGCTTTAGTGAGCAGAGAAAAGGCCTAGGACAAGTTAGTTGGGGACACTCTGTCTCAAATTCTCTTTGGAACAATGAAACAGCAGGGATTAAGTTCTAAAGTTGGCATTTAGGGGGGAAATGACATATGGCTGAATTACTCTTGGAAATCCTTTCCATCCATCACCCAGTAGAGAATGGTCTAGGCCCTGCATGGTGGTGGGAAATGTGTAGGGCATGAGAGAGGAGGTGTTCTTGCTGGAGCTGAGCTGTGCTCAGCAGAAACTGACTTGAGGAATGGCACAACCCATCTCCCAGTTAATCAGGGCAGTATCACCTGTGCTACTTAAATGATTTCCTTTCTGCCTGCCACCTCCGAGCAGTTAATCTATGAACTGGCATTTTCAGGTGTCTATTAAGTAGTATGAAGAGTATGATTCAGTTCTTCAAAAATTAAATTCAAACCAAGTTGCCACTCAATAAAATGTAGAGAGCAAGTTTGTATTTGTGTCAGTCCCCGTGTGGTATGAGGTGAGATGTCCCATTTGCTCAACAGTTTGCAGTCCAGTGGGAGTAGGGGTGGAGCCAGGCCTGGCCCACCAATTTCCCCATCCTGGGACTCAGCTGTTGGCTTTCAGTCTTCTCTTCCTCAGCAAGCCTCTGGAGGCAGCCAAGCAGGGTTCTCCTGTGGGGGCACGGAGCCTGCTGCGGACAGTTCTGGCATTTCAGCCCTGGCTCACTCCTCCTTAAGTAGAGGTGGTGATGGCACTGCCCCAGGACGCAGCTGGGACCTCTCCCATTCCCTCTCTTTCCCAGGGCCAGTAGTCTTGGCTTAAGGCCCTTCAATTTGTTCTGGTCTGTGCTCTGCAGAGGTTCTTAAGAGGAAACGGGGAGGAGGGGGGGGCCCACACCCAAAATGAGCGAATTCAAGGAGGACTTATTGTAAGGGTGTAGGTATAGGGGCAAGCCTTCTCCAGTATATCTGTGGCTCAGGGCAAGAATACCAGTGTGACCTTTCTGCAGGCCCCCTCTTCTCTGGCTCCCCATCTTTTTTCACATGGATTACATGTTGAAATAATATTTTGGGGTATTTTGAATAAAATATAAAAATTTTTACCTACCTTTTTAGTGAGACTAATAAAATTTAGTCACATGCAAATTCCATTATGTCCACTGGACAGTGCTGATTCTGATTCAGGGGTCTCCAAAATCCTGCATTTTTTAAATACACATACACACAGACACTTTTTTTTTTTTTTTGACAGAGATCACAAGTAGGCAGAGAGGCAGGCAGAGAGAGAGGAAGGGAAGCAGGCTCCCCGCCGAGCAGAGAGCCCGATGCAGGGCTCGATCCCAGGACCCTGGAATCATGACCTGAGCTGAAGGCAGAGGCTTTAACCCACTGAGCCACCCAGGTGTTCCCAGAGACTCATTTATAATCCCATCTTTTAAAAAATGTTTATTGGAGTTTAGCTGACAATGTTTTATTAGTTTCGGATGTGCAACACAGTGATTCAGCAATTGTATACATTACTCAGGGCTCACCACAGGTAAGTATACTTACCATCTGTCACATACAGTGCTGCTGCAGTATTCCTCCCTATGCTATACTTTCCATTTCTGTGACTACATTTTAAGTAAGCTCTATGCCCAGTGTGGGGCTTGAACTCACAACCCTGAGTGAGTTGTATGCTCTACGGACTCAGCCAGGTGCCCCTGTGACTTACTGACTGGTAAGTTTGTATCTCCTCATCACCTTCACTTGTCTCATCCATCCCCTCTACCTCTCTGTCAACCACCATTTCTCTGTGTGTTCATTTTTTTTTCAGATTCCACATATAAGTGAAATCATGGTATTTCTGTCTGACTTCACTTAACGTAATACCCTCTCGGTCCATCCATGTTGTCACAAAAGGCAAGGTTGTGCTTTTTTATGGCTGAGGAATACTCCATTGTGTATATATACTGTATCTTCTCTCTTCATCTATCAGTGGACATTTGAATTGCTTCCATATGTTGGCTATAGTAAATAACACTGCCATAAACACAGGGTACATATATCTTCTTGAAACTAGTGTTTTCATTTTCTTTGGGTAAATACCCAGTAGTGGAATTACTGGATCATATGGTAATTCTATTTTTACTTTTTGAGGGACCTCCATACTGTTTCCCACAGTGGTACTACCAATTTACATTCCCACCAAACAGTGCCTGAGGGTCTCCTTTTCTCCACATCCTCACCAGCACTTATGTCTTTTTTATGTTGGTCATTATGATTGGTGTTGAGGTGATATCTCATTGTGGTTTTGATTTGCATTTCCCTGAGATAAGTCATGTTGAGTGTTTTTTCATGTGTCTGTTGGTCATCTGTCTTATTTAAGATTTTAAGTAATCTCTACACCTAGTGTGGGAAGCTCACAACCCAGAGATCGAGAGTTACATGCTCCACTGACTGAGCCAGCCAAGCACCCCCTTCCCTGTCTTCTTTAGAAAAAATATCTATTCAGGTTGGGGCTTGGATTGTTTTTGTTTGTTTGGTATAAAGTATATTTTGGATACTAACCCTTTATTGGATTTATCATTTGTAAATACCTTCTCCAATTCAATAGGTGACCATTATGTTTGTTGTTTCCTTTGTTATGCAAAAGCTTTTTATTTTGGCATAGTCCCCAAATCCCATACTGTGTATATGTTCTTTGAGGAGTTTTATGGTGTCAAGTCTTGCATTTAGGTCTTAACTCCATTTTGAGTTTTTCTGTGTATGGTATAAGAAAGTGGTCCACTTTCAGTAGCTGTCCCGTTTTCCCATTTAGAAACTGTCTTTTCCACATTGTATATTCTTGCCTCCTTGATACCATAGATTAATTGACCGTATACAGGTGGGTCTATTTCTGGGCTCTTTATTCTGTTCCACTGATCTGTTTTTGTGCCAGTATCATCATGTTTTGAGTACTACAGCACTGTAGTATATCTTCAAGTCTGGGGTTTATGATACCTTCAGCTTTGTTCTTTCTCAAGACTGCTTTGGCTATTTGGGGTCTTTTGTGGTCCATACAAATTTTAGGATTATTTGCCTTTTTTTTTTTTAACCCAGGGTATTTTCTCCTCAGATCCTCGGAGTGTGTTGTTGGTGGCTTTCTCTCATTGAGCATTTCAAAGCTGAAGTTTAGAGGACTTCCCCAAAGCCCACTCCATTTTGCTGATATAAATGGCCACTAAGGACAAAGTTATCGTTTGTGCTTCCCATCTGGTTCACCCTGCTTCCTGCATCAGTCATGACCTAACTCTGGGGTATGCACTAGACAGGAGCATGTTTTTAAGTGTTAACTGCCAAAGGAGGTAGAAGGCCCTGAAGCACATGCCCTATTTGGGAACCCTTCTGTTTGCTAGCCTCCTTCCTCCTGCTGCTGGATGGCTTTCTGCAGGCAACAGTTCTGCCGTAATCACTCCTGGTATCCCTGTCTACCTGCAGGTGACCCCACTCTATATAATCTAACCTGAAAGGGGTGGAGGGCAGACTGAGGGTGGTGATTCTCCAAACTACTTGGTTCTCCTCTCAATTTAACAGATCCCCTCTAACCTCCAAAACTTCACTTTCTCTCTTGTCCTGAAAAGTCTGGGCAGATTCCAAAGGCAACCTCCTTACGGAGCTGTCTCTAAGGCACCAAAGTCCCTGTAGGGCACATGCATCATATGATGGCTACAAAAGAAAAATGCATCTTTAGAGAAAGTATGTAACTGGTAAGCAATTAGTTCTTCCCAGCTTACCAGAGATAGACCATTATTGTTAATACCACCATAAGCTATAATTTTGGGGATTACCAGACCTTTTCCTTACCTAGCAAAACATTCTTAAAAAATTACCCTACTGGGGCGCCTGGGTGGCTCAGTGGGTTAAAGCCTCTGCTTTCAGCTCAGGTCATGATCCCAGGGTCCTGGGATCGAGTCCCGCATCGGGCTCTCTGCTCAGCGGGGAGCCTGCTTCCTCCTCTCTCTGCCTACTTGTGATCTCTGTCAAATAAATAAAATTAAAAAAAAAAATTACCCTACAATTTGTATAAACTATTCCAGAGTTAAACCCCTTTTTCCTACCCTCAGTGTATCAGTAGAAATGAGTAATCAGAGCTTGAAAAAGACACACATATTAGCAAAGTACTGTTAAAAGATTTATTGCAATAATACAATAAAAGTTTAGAAAACATTTGTTATGACTCAAACTGGTTTGGAAGTCGCAGAGTAATGGGAAATTCCTGCAACATTACACCACAAGGAGATTCTCAGACACTGTGGTTCTTTTAAAAACAGCATGGCCCTGAATGTTCTTTCCCAAATTATTGATACACGAATCCTTAAGTGAATCCTGTCCATATACCTAATGTTGACATACAGTTTTTCCCTTTAACTTACCGATGTGCAAAACTTCTCCTAGTTATATTCCATTCCAAAAAAGAAGTCTTTAACAGACCATTTTAAGCAGCCTATTTGGTGCCTTTAGGTTTTTATTAGTATTACCTTGTTTCAACAAATCATTTTATATGGAAAACATGACCCAAGTTCTATGGCTTTTGTTTAAAAAAAATACCAGCTTCAGTTTTTTAAAAAGCTGTTTACATATGGTTCTGGCACCTACATGAAAGATTTTAATGAGCAGCAAAGAGTAGGAAAAAACAGTGGTTGAAATGTATATTTAAGAATATTTACAGAGTGGATCCAGTGCAAAATAATGAAAACCAAAATATCTCAGCAGTGTAAGCCAGTATGTTGGTGTTCCAAACCACTAAAGGGTTTGATCATTTACCCTAAATAAAGTGCCTCTAGTTGATATAAAAAAACAAAATATACTCTATCAGTCCCTATTTCCTGTATCCTTTAAGTTTTGTTGACTTACTCTTTAGACAGGAGTTGTGATCTCTGGATTCTATTCTTTACTGTAATCTCACACTCATGGTTTTTTAAGCGGCCTACGGGAGAGAAACCATGATAACTGTGTGTCTTTTAGAAGTCAATCTCTATCCCCAAGCCCCAAATCCGTCTTCCATCTTCTCTCAGCTTGAAACTAAACTCTTCTTGAGGGTTTGAAGTGCCCAGACAACCCTAACCTCATGGGATTTTACATTTGCTATTTGTTCAAGTCTATGTACCCACTCCCTATGAACTTCCGACCTGGATGGTACAACGCCAGCTCAGCCATCAAGAAGCTCAGTACTGACACCAGCTACTAAGAACCCATATGGAGCAAAGTCTGTTTCCTCCCTAAGTGGAAAATTCATAGAGTCAGGGAACTTGGAACTCCTGGATAGGAATAAACACCCTTTTTTTGCAACTCTACCAAACGTTAAATATACCAATAGCAAAAGCCATATAGCACCTCGGATTTGGAGGCAAAGTATCAACTATAATAATTACAAGAAGAAAAGAAGCTAGGGTAGGGTAGGTCTCTGAATGATTTATCTGAGGTACTGTCATGCTAATCACACAAGATATGGTAATAATAATGCCTGTTAGAAATTTTTCATAGGATTTCTTTTTGTAGTTGTTACACAGGAGTTTTTGCAATTATTAAAAATAAAAAATTACTTACATATTTGTACATAATGCCTCTACAGTTTTCTTGTAAGATTGTCACTAAGAGAATGACAAGACGACACATTAGCTGAAAATGATCTCTTGGTGAGGGAAAATTCTGTCAGAGAAGAGTAGTATCAGCTGTGATTTGCTCTGCATTTCTGAGTGAAGGGAGTGTCCCTAGAGCAACAAAGACCTCTAAGAAAGCAAGCAGGATGGTTTTCCCTGGGAAAACCTGCCACCTACTGAATCCCTTAGAAAAAAACTGGGACACCAGAAGAATGACCAGAGGCCATTTAAGTGGCTTTTAACCTGTGCCCAGGCAGGCATTTAGCTTACATAAGGGAACTACCTAATGACTCTTCACTCAAAAAATAAGTTCAATTTCAAAATGCACATATATATAGATGGTAGGAATTCAGTAACCTAGGTGAGAATGAATTTAATTCCTTTCAGAATATAAGAATATAGTTTTAAAGTCTCCAGGCCATACTTGGAGCTGGGATTTCTTCTGTTCATGGATGTGGGTCCAAAAATAAAAAGACCTTCATTTCTTTGGTGTGTGGGAGAAAGAAAAACAGGAATGTCTGACAAGCTACGACAGCAGCAGCATGAGTGAAATAACTTTAAACTACCCCCTCCCCAAAAGTCCCTCCCAAACAAAACCAACATCCTTGACCTAAAAAACAAACATGACCAGATTCTAAAGAAATCAAGTATTTCAAATTGCCTGCTGGTTCTCCGTACAAAAAATGATGGCATAAGCACAAACTCATATGAAACAGTTTTTATCTTTCAAGTCCTAATCATCAAGAATCACTGGCTGGGCTTGTGATTCAACTTCTAAAACAAAGTGTTCAGGAACAGTCTCAGCATCACAAGGACCGATGCATCAGAGCCTGCCTTTGCGGGCCCGGTGGCCCATGACCGAAGGGAGCCCAAATGGATTTTCTGCTTCAGCAGAACAGCACACACACACTCGTCTTCCACCAACATGGGTCTGGGCAGAGGGACCCCCGACCTGGCTGTTCTAGCGTAAGCATCTGGGTCTCCCCCATCGGCCATCTGATACATAGAAATGCCTGTCCTCCCTGCTTTAAAAAAAAAAAAAAAACAACAAACCAACAGCTTAACCTCTTTCTGTTCCAGGCACTATCTTAACGGAACACACACAGTTTACTCGAGCGTAGCGGAAGAACAACTTTCTTGACACAAACCTGGCGCGCTTCGGTCCGGGCGCACTAGCGGTGTCCAGTGTAAGCCTTAAACCAGGAGGTCACCGAGGCGGCAGCGGACGAGATCATCCCACCCGCACTGCTGCTCGCAATGGGCGGGGACACCTGGCTGCTCTGGCTCTGGGAGCCCTCCACGGGCTGGGACGGAATATCACAGAAGCGGGGGCTCGGCAGATTCTCCCAGTCCGTGCCCAGGTCGGTTTCCTCATCACTGACACGCTCGTCGCCGCTCTCGTCCGATTCGCCGGCAGCGCCCGGGTCCACGAACTCCATGGATTCCTCCAGGTCAGCTCGCACTTCAAAGGGTCCCGACCTGCGCACGCACGCAACCAGCATTGTGACAACAGTGACACAGGCCTGCCGGGACCGAGGAGGTCCAGAGCCGCCACTCCACCTGCTTCCCAAGCCTGCACTGCACCCCTTGGTGCTCTATAATGGCGGTTATTCACCCAGATAACTGCCATCGGAGGAATGCACACCACCATGCGCCCACACTGTTCCTCAGTCCCCCGGCTCGACTGGTGGAGCTCCGGGACGCACCGGGACCAGCCGTGCTGGTCCCAAAGACGACTTCCTCTCTGAACAACTGCAGGATCCATGCATCTCGGTGGCACAGTCCCGCCAACAATGGTCACTTGCTGTATACGCTCCTGTATTACTTGGTGGCACAAGTAATAAACAGTATAGAAAAAAAAGTACAACTGTTCTCTGCCTGATGCAAACTCCCAATTCCTACGTTCTTAGGACTCAAAAGAGCTAAGTGGCCCAGCTGTATACATGTTAGCGGTGCTTCCTTGGACTGCTGCCAACAGCAGGCTCTGCACACATTTTTAGACATGATCACAGTTTTCTAGGGGCCCATTTATAACAGAATGAGCTATAACTATTAAGAATATAGTCATCTGGAATAATGTATATTTCTGCACTGTACTTTAGGAGAAAACCATTCCCCAAAGGTCCCTGATGACATCATCGTCTCCAAATCTAATAACCCTTCTCAGGCCTCACCCTCCGGGACAGCTGCTGATGACCGCTGTGGGACGGCGTCAGCAAACCCCACCCAGGCCCACTGCTGCTCTTCCCCTGCCCTCTTCCAAGTGCCTGTCCACTGCTGCCTCAGGAGAGCCCGGCTGTACTCGCTCCTAGTGGGCAGTCCTCCCACAGTCCCCTGATCTTCTCCCAGGATTTCCCTGGAGCCAAGGCCCTCCAGCAGCCCCTCTCTCCACCGCTACCCCCACGATAAGGACACATGCCTCCAATAATGACTTTGGGGGATAGGGGTTAGCAAAAATAAAATGAGAGATATCCTAGAATGGGTACAGCCTGCCATTTTAGTCTGTCCAAAAATTTTTATGGCCTTAACAATGACAAAAGCCTAGCACTGGCCTCCAGTGTACCTCACCAGGCTTGCATCTTCCAACTCACTTTCTCCTGGGTCAAGTAGCCTTTGTTCCTCCAAGACAACCTTGCTTCCTGGCTGTACCACAATAGTAACAGCAAACATTTCTGTCCCAGGCACTATTTTTAGGGCTTAACCTAAATTGGAAGATGCACCATGGGGTTTCCCCCTGGTCTCCCTCGAGCAATTTACATACCCCCCTCTGACCAGGGGCTCCCAAGTTCACAAGGCCTCCATCTAGCCCAGAAGTCCTTACTTTGCAAGGGGTGAAGGCATCAAGAACCAAGAACCTCTCCCCTTGACCCCCCTGCAGCTTTTCCAAACAAACCAACAACCGGCATCTTCTCTGAGTATCCCTTTCCTGTTTCCTTAAAAAGCTCTCATTACAATTCATCTCTTTTCTCTCTTCCCTTCCCTCCCCGCCCCACCCCCCCTTGGTAAACAGGTCTACTCCTCCTTCCTCCTAGCTTCACTGCCCGCCATAGCTCTCCACGTGAGGGCTAACTTCTCTGGCTCATCTCAGGTTATCTGAGCCAGGCGACCCTTCTTAAAACAAGCCAGCTGGGCCTCTGCCCTCATGCTCCTGCCTGGTATCACCCAGTAAGTCCCCTTTAAATCCTCCGCACGTGCCCCCCAGCTCAGGTCCTCTCTTCAGCAGCAGCACCTCGAAGCCAGCTGCAGCCGCCTCTTTCCTTCCTCCCGGCGTCACCTACGCACAAATGTTCAGTGTAGCATCTCAGCTGGGTTCCCTCCTTTCCTAAACACAGCGCCTGCTGGTTCCATCCTTTGACTTTGTTGTCCAGGGGTCTCAGCACCTAGCACCAGATGAAGCCTGCCTTCCTGCTAGCTCGGAGGCATAGCCTGTTATCTGTTTCTTTGATGTTGCCTTATCTACATGGCACAGGACTGCCATTGTCCCCAGACCCCCTCTCAAAAGTTTTCCCGGAGACAGGCAGGAGTGATATTGGGGGGGGGGGGCAGGGGGGTGGTGGAGGTGGGGGTGATGCTCCCTCCAGGCAGAGTTCCGTGGGAAGCCACCTGGGACTCCAGTTCTCTGCTGGAATCCCACAGGGCAGAGTCTGGTGACATGCAGCAGATACTCAATGAAGTATTTCAACTGAAAAACCACTGGATGATTCCCAAAGTGGCCAGTTGGAGCAGTTCTTGTTGCCCAGCATATGCTGAGCCAGACACATCATACAAAATTAGCAAAACAATTAAATCTTTTATACTTAATGTCACCAGGGAAGAGAAATTACTAATTTTTCTCAAGATGCTACAGGGCATTATTCTTAACGATTAAGGTAACAAAATGACCTTTTTGGTTTTAAAACTCCTTTGCAAAATATTTCAAAAATATTACTGGACAGATACACAACAAGAAGAATGAACTCTTATGTAAACTACACAGTCTGGATGAAAATGATGTTAATGTAGGCAACATCATGGTAAAGACTGAATCTGATAAGAAAAATCAACAGGTATTAAACCCAGGGGGAAATTCTGATGAGCACGATAACTGCATGGTCTCAATGTGTCTCCACACAGACTGCTTCTTATTTGCCACGAAGGAAAAAAATCTAGGAATTAGACAGTGGAGAAGGTGGAAAGCATCATGACTGGGTGATCAAATTAACATCACCAATGAGGGACAGATGGTCACTGTGGCCCCCAGAGTGTCCAGGAAACACTCCTGGCCCGGGCAGTGTTCCACCTCGAATGCCTGGATTCCTGGAATCTCACTACAAGGAAATACCAAATTCAGAATGAAAGTGCTAGTAATACAAAGGGAAAAGTGTTAATGTCGTAAAAGACAAAGTAGGCTATGGAAACGTTCCAGATTTAAAAGAGGTTAAAGAAACATAGCAACTAAATCCAGCACCAGACCCTAGGCTGGATCATATCCTGGAGAGGAAAGTGCTGTACAGGACATTAATCTGGTCCACAGACAAAATGTGCAGATGGGTAGTGGATTAAACTATTGTATCAATGTTTCAATGTATCACTCAAACTATTGTAAACAATTGCTAATGTTGGTTAAAAGGAAAATACACCTATTTTTAAGTAATACATATACAAGTATTTAGGGGTCAAGAGCCATGATACATATATGTGTGTATGTATGTCTTTAAGGAGATTATACAAATATAAGGGAAAACAGTAACAAGGTGAGTCTGGGTAAAGAGTATATATGTCTTTGTACTACTTTTATTCTTTGCAAGTCTGAATTTATTTCAAAGGAAAGGTTTATGTTGGATTCTGGATGGGATCCCCTCACTTCAGCTGGTCTCCATGGAAACAGGAAGTCCCACCCAGGTTCCAGTAACAGTCTCTCTACAGCCTTGACTCTGACTGAGGCAGGTCCAGAAGGGGACTTCTGAAGCTCTAGCTCCTGGACTCCTGGCTCACGGACCACCAATGCAGATGTAATGAGCCCGGCTGAGCATGTGCACTTCACATACATCACACAGACCCCTACACTAACTGGAGAGCTGACTCAAGGGCAAGCCGAGAGAAAACTTTAGACACTCCAAAGAAATCTACCCCTAGTAGGAGAGAGCTTTTTTTTTTTTTTTAAGAACCACCACCAATACTGGTATCGTCCATCCTTTCCATTTTTGCCTAACTGATGGGTAAAAACTGGAAAGCTGTTGTTGATTACTTGCATTTCTTTTGTGTGAACTGCCTGGATTAATCCTTTGGCTATTTTTCTATTAGATTTGCCTCTCTTTTACAGATTTAAAATTTTAAGTGGTCTATATTTTTAATCCATTGTCTAATATACAGGCTGCAAAACATACTGTTGCTTATCTTTTAACTTTCTGGTATCTGGTATTTTACCAGAAGCATTTAGAGTTTTTATACAGTAATCTATGTAACTCCTTTCCTTCATGGTTTGGGGGTTTTGTGGCTTGCATGAGAATTCCCTCCCCACCCTGTGATTATAAAACACTGTCTTTTCTCCTAGCTGTTTTATAGGTTTTTTTTTTTTTTTAAATAAAATAAGGTCTTTTCTATCATCTGGAATTTATTTTTACATATGGAATGTAGTATGAGTCCAGCATTGTCCCTGTATGAATACTCACTGGCCTGTCGCTATCGATCTATTATTATCTGGTTCGACATGCCGTCCCTTGTCATGCCATCCTTCCTGCAGGGACAGAGCCCGTCTCTGGACTCTCTTTGTCTAATTGCTCCACCTACTTGCATGCTAACAGCACCTGGTAATCACCTTTACACTATGTTTTAAAAGGGGCCAAGCCCAACCTTTACTATTTCTTTCTAAAATTTCCTTGTAGCCTGTGCTTCTAGCTCAACTTCAGAATTAGCTTGTCAAAGTCCCATGAAATATCTGTTGAAATTCTGATCAGGTTTCCTTTTGGGGAGAAGGAGCATTTTTATAATATTCAGCCTTTCTCTTCAAGAAGATCCTAAGGGTGTCACTGCCTCAGGCCTTCTTTCATCCAGGCCCACACCTCACGCACTGCCTAGCAGAAATTCAAGAAATAGATGTTGAACCAATTTTTTCAAGTTTCCTATTTTCTATGGTTTGCACATGTTTTGTGAAGATTATTCCTATGTCATGTATAGTTTGTGTTGCTACGGTAAAGGGGAGCCTTTTCTCATTCCGTCATCTGACTAGCCGTCAGCACGTAAGCAAGCAAGCTCTCCCAGATGGCCAGTTCAACCATCTGCAACAACGCCAACCTAGTTTCTTTCTTCCCAGCATAAACAGACCTTACTTCTTTGTAAAACTGTTCTGCTTCGCCTAGGCCTCCAGAGCGAAGTGAACACAGCAGCGACAACAGGCCTCCTCTCATCCTCACTGTAGGGGAATACTTTTATTAAACATCCACATAAGGAACATGTCACTGAAATAGTCTTTTCTGTAGGCTTAAGGTAGATATCCTTAATAATCTTTTAATTTGCAACTAGTTTTCTTTAATTATTCACAGGAACTGAATTTTATTCACTGCTGTTCTGGCATCCATCAGGTTGATCTTTTGTTTTTTTTTTTTTCTTTTTTAATCTGTTCATGTGATGAAGTGGCGTGTACTGGTTAAAAGCATGAGCATCTACCACTTTGTGGAGTCAGATGCGGGCTGGGACCCTGGCTCTATTCCTCTGATTGCCTCTGTGATCATGGGCACGAATTACTTGACTATGCTAAGTTTCAGTTACCAGCCAGCCCGCTCTGTAAAATAAGAATAATCAGCCCACCTATGAAATACTGGCTCAATAAATATTAGTTCTTATTGTTAAGGATTAATTTCCTAATGTTAAGGGGCACCTGCGTGGCTCAGTTGGTTGAGTCTCTACCTTCGGCTTGGGTCATAATCTCTGGGTCCTGAGATCGAGCCCCGCATTGGGCTCTCTGCTCAGCAGGGAGCCTGCTTCCCCCTCTCTCTCTGCCTCCCTCTATGCCTACTTGAGATCTCTCTGTCAAATAAATAAATAAATTCTTTTTAAAAAAAACTTCCTAATGTTGAACTCTATACAAATAAAGTACAAAGGGGATGGCAAACAAACCCACAGAAATCAACCACTAAAACTGGGGTGGATTTCTAACAGGTTCGCGTGCTTTGTGAACTAATGAATAGAATGAGGCAAGGAGCACGAACTCTCTATAAAATGGCACAAAATTCTAGATGTGTGTGTGCAGTTCCCCAGAGAAGAGTGCACAGCTTTTTTCACAGGGTTCTATGTCCCAGGTAAGTTACTGTTTTAGGTGGGTGGTTGGGGGGAAGAAAACACAAGCCAGTGGCTAAGGGCAGATTCTGATGGAAAGTTCCCTGCAACGGGGAGGAAGCCAAGCACCCTGGCTGGAGTAAAGATCCCCCCTGAACCTTGGTTCCAGTTGTAAAGGCAAATGAACGATGGGAAGGAGACTCCCCAAAAGAACTTTCTTGCCTTTTATTTTCTTTGTCCCCTTTTAAAAGTGCAAATACATTAACTAAGTCGTATCTCAGAAATGTATGGACTGCTAAGAGCATGGAAAAAGGATATGTACTCAAGAGGTGTCACCTGAATGGTTCTAAAGAAAAGCTTCCTCTAGGTTGGGCTGAGGGTCTAGAAGGATCCCACAGACCAGCCCTGATTGGTCTTTTTTGTTACTGACTCATGTTCTTAATCTAATGGATTTTAAACTAGTTCACCCCTGAAACTTCTAATACCCTTTATCTCCAGTTAATGGTGGCCAGAGAGACAAAAAGATGACTGGGAAGAACTATTACAGTGAGAGGAGGCATGAAGGAAAGGCACAGGAAAAGGGACAGACACTACAGAAGAAAGGGACATGGAGTCCAAGAAACCGCTTCTGGTCTTCAAGTGTGGCATGAGGCGCCTCCCTCCAGGAACATTTGGGTTCTTCTATTTCATTTTAGGTGTTAAAAATGTCTGATATTAATTTTCCAAGAAATGATTATGTAAGGACCATAAAGGCTCAAATCTGACTAGCCGCTCTGCCCTTCTGTACAGGACCACATTATTTTTGTCCTTTGTGGAGACTCTGGGGGTAAGGACCAGGCCCCTGGGCTCTGCCGATGCACACAACCACTCTGCTTAGAAGTACTCACAGCACCACTACTTAGAAAAAAGCAAGAAGCATTCTTACCTGCCCAGGTGTTCAGAGCTCGGACTGACCAGGTACATTAGGTTCCTGAGAGTGTGCAGTGGTTGTAACTGATCTAAGTTTACATGCTAGAAAAAGCAAAAAACTGATTAACATTTTCAACCAAGTAACACATTAAAAATGAGCTCACAGCATATTTTCCATACCTGAGAAAAGCACAGGTAAAGAATATTTGCATTCAGTTTCTTCACTGCTCGAGTAAATTTCTGTCTACTGAGATTTTCCCCACAAAATTCACTGGAAAACAAACATACAATTTGTAAAATTGTATCTTTCTGAGGAAATTCTATGGTAAAATGTCTATTTGGAAGAGTGTATTTTACACCACAGCTGAGTATAAAACATACCCCACACCCTTTGCCTCTTTATAAGTTAGACTCAACAGAGACTTTCTAAGAATGAACTACTGCCCTCACGATGAGTGATTCCACTGCATCTATAAAAATTAGGAATGCATATTCCCTCTGACCAAGCAATTCCACTTCTGAAAAGTTACTCAACACAATACTTGCACACTAACAAAATGACGAATGTACAAGACTATTCTGTGAACAGAAATAGGGGACTGGTGAGATCGTGGCACACTACACCAAGAAACCTCCGCTGTCGGCTCTGTGCAGAGTGACAACTAGAGGCTCACAATGGCCCCATGAGGCCCACCCAATTTGTACCCCCACCTTCTTCACTGTCCTCGCTCTCCCCAGGGCTTTCTCTTGGTGCCAAGGGACGCACATGGCCTGCTCCCCCCTTTCCTTCCCTCAGGGTCACAGGTGATCGCACACCAGCCCACCCACATACTGCAAGCCCCTGCCTCCCCGCCCCCTCTCCTCCACTCTGCTTTCGTGTCCTCCACAGGCCTCATGACCAGCGGACACACCACTCATTGACTATCCGTCCCTCTGTTAGAATGAAGGGCCAAGAGGGCAAGGATTAGGTTTTCATCACCACTGTACCCTCTCAGTGGCCAGGAAAGGGCTCAAATATTTGTTAAACACTCAAAAAGCAAGGTGTAAAATACCCTGGCATATCTTTTGTGTTTAAAAGGGGAGAGAGATGGTAATACATATTTATTTGGCTTGAAATGTAAGGATGACTGGACAGTGGTAGGAAGGGCTTAGTAGAACTGAGCACACTGTAAATGTTTACTTTTTTTTTTTTTTTAAGATTTTATTCTGGGGAGCCTGGGTGGCCTAGTCAGTTAAGGATATGACTCCTGGTTTTGGCTTGGGTCATGATCTCAGGGTCATGAGACCGAGCCCCATGCAGGCTCCCTGCTCAGGGCAGAGTCGGTTGAAAAGACTCTCCTTCTCTCTCTGCCCTCCCCACCCCCGGCCCCTGCATGCGCAAGCTCTCTCTCTCAAATAAATCTTAAAAAGAAAAAAAAATTATTTTTAAGTAATCTCTGCACCCAACGTGGGGCTCAAACTCACAACCCAGAGATCAAGAGTCACATGCTCCCCCAACTGAGCCAGCCAGGCCACCCTTAGATTTTTTTTGAATTCTAAGCCACGTGTTTTTTATTTTATATTCAGGTGTTACAATTTACCCAGTTCTTACACATGAGCGTACCCTCTGAAGATCCTAGTTTTTCCTTCAATTACTTTCACAAGTGGGAGAATTCTCTGTGGTCTTCTCCAAGACTTCATGTGCAATTTTAAGATAATGAAACAAATTTGCACAGTAGGCTTTGGAAATTAATCTCAACATTTCACAGTTGTTTTTTCTGGGTTAGTAGTACTTAAATTCCTATTTTTGGTTTAATTAGAGTAAGTACCTAATAGGAAAACGAGATCTGTGATAAAGAGGACTTGTCACCTTCGATTACTTGCCTGTTGCACAGCTTTTTGGGAAGATTTATGTCAAGTATATGAGACAAGATGTTGAGCAGCTGAGTCGCATAGCACAAGGCGGCACTGATCGTGTAAGCGGGGTTACTGTGCTCCATGTCTGAGGTAGAGAAACAACCACACACAGCTTTAATTTCAACAAAAAATACCAAGGAACCTAGATTTTATGATCTATAATTTTATCATTACATTGTTGATGATTATGTTTTGCTCCTAATAGACTAATAAAAGGTTCCTGGCCACACATTAACGTTTCATCGCTTCTGATTTTTGCAGCATGGAATGTAACCCAAGCAAATGAGCCCAGACAGACCCAACATAAATGAAACTGAAGGCTGAACTGCTTGGACCTGATAA
The DNA here is from genome assembly GCA_003697995.1 of Taxidea taxus jeffersonii. NCBI lineage: Eukaryota > Metazoa > Chordata > Mammalia > Carnivora > Mustelidae > Taxidea > Taxidea taxus. Next base: position 16,593 of record ML111904.1, read on the forward strand.
TGTATTATTTATTAGAACAGTAAATGCCCAACTTAAATGTCACCTCCTCAGAAAGGCCTCACCTAGGCTACACCTGTCTTGGTGACATCACTTTGTCTCACCAGCACCTAGCATCGTGCATGACAGTCATTTGCTAAGTGACTAAGTGAACAATCTTTTCTCCAGCAAAGAAAGCTACAGGGGTTTTAAAGGGTTTTTCTATTGGACAATTTCTATCTCCATTTCGGGCTGCTAAAAACAAGCTCTTAACAAAGATACTACAAAAACAGGACTCTACTGGCTAAATATACTAACTAGTGAGGTCTTTTATATAAAGCAATATCAGCCCCCCCAAAAGTGAAATACCTAAAAATGGATATAAAATGTGATATATCCACATTACATACAATGGGATATGACTCACTCATAAAAAGAATGAGATGTTAATTCACGCTATAATATGGATGAACCTTGAAAACATTACGCTATTTAAGAAAAGCCAGACACAAAAGGTCACACATTGTATGATCCCATTTCTAGGAAATATCCAAAATAGACACCTCGAGACCTACAGAAAACAAAATTACGGATCTTCCTCAACTTAGGATAGGGTTATGTCCTGATTAACTCATTGTAAATTGGAAATATCCTAAGCTGAAAATGCACTTAAGGCACCTAAACAACAAACACCACAGCTTCACCCGGCCTGCCGGACACAGGCTCAAAACACTGACGTCAGCCTACAGTTGGGCAAAGTAATTTACTTATAATGTGCTGCACATCTCACGCAATGCACTGCATGCTGTACTGAAAGTGAAACACAAAACAGTTATTGGTGCCTCTACCAGCTGCAGACCCTCACGGCCACGGAGCTGCCTGGGGGTCTTGGGGACCTGGCACCCCGAGAATATGCACGCACAGCACTAGCCCAGGAAACGATCCAAATTCAAAATTCAAAGCATGATCTCTACTGAACATGTATCGCTTTCGCATCATCATAAAGTTAAAAAATTGTAAGCTAAACCATCATAAGTTGAGCTCATCTGTAGGGGCTCCCCAGGGTTGGGAGCAGAGGGGACACGGGCATGACAGCTCTGGATCCCAGAGCTCCCATCTGGGGTGATGCCAGTGCTCCGGGTACCGACACACAACACGGTGAATGTCGTCATGCCGCGGGATTGTTCACTTTACAGCTGTTCATCTCGTTACATAAATTTTACCTCAATCAAAAATCATACGTACTTCTAAGTTTTCAAAGACTATTCTGATTCTCACCAGGCCCCTGCGTGGTTTTCTTCTCTTCCACCCAACTGTAGTAGGCGGAGTAGTCCCCATTGTTGGGAAGGCTAATCCAAGGCCCTGTGATGCTAATGCTGGTGTCCCCGTTGTGATCGTCACAGACCCATCTTCCCGAGAGGTAAGTCGTCCTCCGGGCTTCGGCAAGCTTGCTCACGGTGCTGGAGGTCATGGCACTGTCGCTCTCTGAGGACATATCTGCGGGATCTCTGAAAATCAGAACATACAGATTTCAAGGGAACGGGTTTTAAAGAGCATGCAAGATACCTGCCTGACAAGCAGAACACTGAAAGATGCACATGCGAGGACAGGAGTTTAACTGGAATATACCGAGGTAAGTAATTCTATCAGAGATGAAGCTGAAACCGCTGTGGCACAGAAGGCCACACCGATGTGAGAAGGTGGCACCCGCCGCCTCACGTATCAGGTTCTCGAACTATTTGGTCTCACGCTTGCACGTTTGCAATTTTTGGAGAACCCCAAAGACCTTTTGTGTATGGGCAGATTATTGATATCTACCTGTATTAGAAATCTGAGAAAATTTTAAATGATCCATTCATTTGGAAATAATAAACCTATTACATGTTAGCACAGCATATTTTTATGAAAACAAAACAAAAAAAGTGCTGTACTTTTCAAAACAAGACAATTAGTGAAGAGTGGCTTTGTTAACCACTGAAACATACAGAAAAACACAGCACTGGGCAAGACTTCTGAAAATCTCTTTTACACCCAAGTCTTGCAGTAGTTCTTTCAAGTAAAAATAGTGTCCCATGCACACACCAGCTAGTCCCGCCTGCAATTCACTCAAATGCTTTTTGGTAAGCCGGCTGCGGCCCTTCAGAATGGAGCAAAGGAGCCTTCTGCCCACTTCCCATTTCATCGTGTGGCCTAGTAAAATGATGTGTACACAAGGATTGAGACTTAATAAAATTTAAATAAAAGTATGATTTCCACTGCTTCATCAAGAGCGTTCTTGATGTGAAACGCTTTTTTTCATAGAAAATGCACGTACACGGTAGAATACAACGACAGGTGACAGAGTTGGTGTCACTGCTCAGACATCCGTCAAGGCAGCAGTTTTGACCCACGATGGCTTCTGAGCCATCAGTGCAAATGTCCGCACCATGATAAAGGGAAATGCAGGGTCACTATCCACACAGACATACTTGTGGCAGTGTGGACGGCGCTCTGAACCGAGGGCCGTGAGAGTGGGAAGGAGCGAGAAGTCAGCACACCCCACCAGGGGCAGGGGGTGGGGTGGGGCACGGGGGACAGTGTGTGCTCGGTGGTGGCGCAGAGATGATCGCTGCGGTTGGGCTGGCGTCGGTGTAGGAAAAGTAGGTGGGAAAGGTGCAGACTGGGGAAGGGTGTCTGCGCTGCACTAAGTTGAGGTTCTGTTCTCAATCCTTTCTCCTCTAGCCACCCCATGCCTGTGGGGCGAGGGCCCTGGCAGGCACAGGGAGGGCAGCGGGGCACTACGGCCAGTTCTGAGCGGCACTTCTGCTTCTTCCTTCTTCCATGTAACAAGTTTGAGAAACGTGAATGAACAAGAAACCTTTTTATAGGAGTAACTTCAAACCTATGGGCTTTAAAAAAGTACCAGCATATAGTATCATATACTGCTATAAAAGATTTAACAGCACAGAGAGGAGAAAGTTTTTCTCCATGTTTTCTCTTCTGCAAGTTCGCATTCAGCTGTCAGTCTCCTTGGTTTCCTCAGATCTGAGACGGCGTCTTAAGACCGTGTCTTTGTTTACTGTGTTTTAACACTGATACCTTAGTCCATCAGAATCTAACTTAGCACCGGGGCTGCCTGGCCAGCTCAGCTGGAAGAACACACGACTCTTGATCTTGGGGTCAGGAGCCCTATGGGTGTAGAGATTACTGAAAAAATAAACTTAAAAAAAAAAAAAAAAAAAGATTCCAATTTATCATAATGTTTCTGTTTTATGAGCTTTTCCTCCCGAAAGGCCTGGTCGCCTGTTTTGATACCAGTCTTTGGATACCCTAACTTCTCCCCACTGACCCAAAAGGCTACCTTAGAGTCTATTTCTGAACTTCCTATTCTGCTCTATTTTGAATCTGCCTTTTTATTTTTATATTTGCCTACTATTACTAATGAAAAATTATTTGGTAGAGAGCAGGGTTTCAAGCCAGAAGAACAATGAGACCTCCAGGCTTTTAGGAAGTTAACTCTGGCAGAGGCCGAAAGGACACAGTGAAGTAGAGGGAGCAAGGCAGAGTAATGGTCCTCACGAGTCACAGTCCACCAGCCATCTGGGGAAGGATGCTGGGAAGTGAGGGCAACCAAAAGAGACAAGAAAATCCTCAACTGGAGCAAACTGATGGTTGGTGAGAAAGCAAATGAACTCCTCAGTAGCAGTTTTCAACATCATCAATTATCGTCTGGGGAAGTTTAAAAAAAAAAAAAAAAAGTATTGCGAGATAGGCTGGGGGGCTGAAGGTGTGTCCTCTGGAATCTGTATTTTTCAAAAGTTCCTATGTGACTCTGATGAACATCCAGGTGCGGAACCATGGTCTTGTCCATCCGATGACTCCTGAGGGTAGCCATGCACTAGAGCCTAAGACTAAACTCACAGTCTTCAGTGCTTGCCAGCAGCTAGTTACCAGGAAAAGGCTAAGTCAACAGGTCAGTCAGCAAGTGAGGGCCCCACTTCTCTGAGGGCCACCGCCCTTCACCTTGGCAGCCTCCCCAATTTCATGCAGTGTGTACTGTTTGCTGAAGCAGATAAGACTTCAGTTTCATTACCAGGAAAGCCAATGACCCCAGAATGAACCCGATAAATGAGGTGCTGCCATATTTGAAATATACTTGCTCTGAAACTGGATCTATTCCTAGAGTCAGAAGACTCACTGTACCTCACACTAGTCTTTACTTCCTCGATTGGAAAAATGACAGAGGTGAGCTCTAATATATGGGATCGCCGAAGTTTTGCCAGACGCTCATAATGACTTCTTAAGTCAATGGTTTTTTTTTCTACCAGGTCACCAAGTCTGCGATTGTGTCTCTGAATCTTCTCCTTTTTCTCCTGGTGCCGCTGTGCTCGAGTATAGAGCTTCTGATTCTTTTCCTTGGTTTTGAGAAGGCCTTCAGAATCTGAAATAAATCACATCCAACAATTAACTCTATAAATAGCTCCTGAGGACTGCAGAACCCACCTCCCAGGGGTAAGCATCTTCCTGCGGTTTAAACCAGAAGTAAAACCTCCATCAGGTTAACTAGATAATGTTCACTAAGTGGAAACTCAGAGTTCAGCTTAAGAAAATAAATGAATCAAAGTGGCCCACCACTGAAAGGGCTCCGGGGCTCCATCTGTAGTCATCATTTCAAAGAATCACTCAACAACCATCATATTTAAGCCAGAAGGTACCTGACTCATGGTAAGCACTGAGGAATAACCAGGGCGGGCAGAAAAGGTACCTAATCCAGTTTGAAAAACTCACTGTCTATCTGGCTGTCTGTTCGGCACTTCGCTGCAGGCATAAAGTTTCCTGCGATATCATTTCCCCTCACTTGTGCATCTGCTTTACCAAGCTTGCTCAGTGTGGATGTTCAAATGTTTCAGTCGCTGGTTCCATCACACTTCTCTACTAGCAAGCTCACTCGTTTTCATGATCACTACTGAGCTCTTTACAAGTGCTCAAATGAATGTCTGGCCAAGGCCCCCGGTCATGGTGGTCAGATTTTTTAAGAACAGTTTCCAACTTGATATCATGACCCTTCCCAGGTGGGAGATCACCAGTTACCTAATCTGCACTCGTGCAGACCCAGCACTCAAGAGTTTCATTTGTCCTTCTCTCCATCCCATCTCTCCCAAACATAAAAACACTGATGCTATTTCTGTCATCTACTGTTGCTTGTCTGGATAAGTAACTTTATAACACAGATCGACTCAACCTTAAAGGTTCATACAATCCAACTTCCTTATCTATACCATATATCTGTATTATTCTGTATCATGACACATATCATCAAGAGATTCTGGAGAAACCTTCATCAGGTTCTACAGTTTATAATATATGAACTTTGCTGAATATATGTGATATTTTTAACAACAAAACTAATAAAAAAAAATACTATCTGCTGAGTAACAAGCTCTTCATCTGCGGACTTGAGACCATGCAAAGTTTCTGGAATCCATGAACTCGCCTAAAATTGTTTGCAGAATTTTTTGAGTCTCGTCTAAAGGGTGGCAACTAGACTGCATGTATGTTCTAAAGAGCAGTGGTTCCCATCCCTTCGTAAGTCATCAGTGCCACCCAGAATAGTACTCAAAGTGCGGCCCCTGGATCTGGGCCTGTCAGTAAACTTTCACCAGACAAGAGAGGTACAGAAATACAGAGAAAGCTCAGCAACATTTCTCTTTGACATGGCAATATGACACGGACATACCATTCAAGTGTGCAATCATTTTCCTAGCATTTTATTGTATTTTACAAAATTACTGGGATCAGTTTATGACAGATTAGAAATCAGAAAGGAAAAAAAACGGTCTTTTGCTACAGACAGTTTGAGAACCACTGACCCGTCCCCATGCATGAGACTTGAATTTCCTAAGTCCAAGGTGGGTCCCAGGATTCTCTCTCTAGATTGTACAAGCGTCACCAGGTGACCGAGGATTTGCTAGGGATGGGAAGCACTCTCACAGGGTTCACTGCTCTAGGGCCAAATCTCTTCTGTGATAGTCGTTTTGTTTTGGGGAGTTAGGAATCTGTGAAATTCAGCCGACTGAAGTTTTAAATTTGCTCATCAGGCGAGGCACAAACTCAGCGAATCCAGCAATTCCAGGAGGGTCACAGACACCTGGAGCACATGTGGGCATCTCAGGAGCATGGGGAGAGAGGGGTCAGTCACAAGCTGCTACGCTGCTGCTGAACCAGAGCCTCCGGAGGCGCAGGCAAAACTCTGTGGGTAACTGGCTGTGTGTGGTTCTGAGCAGCTCTTCCCCACGCCGCCCTCCTCTCAGGCTGACTAATTCTGAGAAACTCCACAGGAGCCCTTTATGAGGACAAACATTTTCAAAGGAAGCTTTTGCTCTATTATATACCGCTATAAAATACTTGCTTCTGAGGGCACAAGCAGACAAGAAAGGGAGTCACAAGGCATGACGGTGACTCACTCTGAACTTTAAACAATGATCTTCAGAAATAGATGGGATATGTCTAAGGATACAGGGTTTCTAAGAGGACTCTCCTAAAATCTGACAACCATTTCTGATGAAGGATGAGGTATACAAATATAATGTAAGATTAATACAGATTAAAATGTGTATGAGACTCACTAATGGAGAAAAAAAGCCAGTATTCTGTGGTTCTGGAGTGAACTAATAATTATAACTGAGTACCAAGCTTCCTGTTAGCGAAGGCAAATGGGAAATATGTATTCCTTAACCTTTATAATTGAGAAAAGTACTTTATTCAAAGGTCATTATATTTGTGTGTATATGTATATATAAAATACATACATCTGTAAAAATATTTATTTAAAATTCTTATACAAATGCTTTACAAGAGGAGCAAGGCAAGCAGGAAACCTTTCCAGGTTGCTGTTGCCTTCCCGCCCCTCTTCTCTTTCTCTGTCTCTCTAGCTTATGAATCCAATGAAATTCCACACTAGCCCTTTATTAGGTCTAGAAGAAGGGACAAGATTACTTACTTATTTTCATTTCTTCATTTCCTTTACATATTGTTTGTTTCAGCTGTTCAATCCTCATCTTGCAGGACATTATTTTCCATCTCTTAAAAAAAAAGTATGCAATAAATATCACAAATGTTGGTCTCTTATGATTAACATGATTATCAACCTAGGATCACCATTATTTTGAGGCATATCTTAGAAAACATAATGAAGAAAAGATCAATATATTTATTATAACTTTTGTGACTACAGTGGATTATAAAAAAACAAGACAGTGTTATTCTGGTTCAGTGCAGAAGCTGGTCGGAAATTAAGACAGAGAGAAAGAAATTCACATAGTTCTTTCATGTGTTAATGAGGACAGAGAAAAATAGTGAAGTATATGCTCTTAACCTGCTCTGTCCAATATACAGCTAGTGACCACAGGTGGCTATTTAAAAGTCATATGAAAAATAAAAAAGAAAAAAAAAGAAAAGTCATATGAAATTCAGTTCCTACTCAACACTATGCACAGGTCAAGTGTTCAACGCCACATGTGGCTAATGGCTACCATACTGGTGAGTTTAGACACAGAACATCTGCATCACCACAGAAAGTTCTACAGCTGCACTACTCTAAACTCTTCATGCTATTTACTGAGGAGAACATTAACATCACTGTATTATCTCACTAACACAATACACAATTATTACTTGCAAAATAATCAAAACTTCAATAAAAACAAAAGGTTTTCTCCCCCAAGACAAATAAAAGATCAGTAAAAATGCAACCTGGTAGCCAGTTAAAAAGTAGGACTACCTATTCTATAAAGCCTCTATAAATGTGGATAATTAAAAGCTTAAAACAGCATTCAAATATTTATGGTGTTTAACACCCGCCTAAGGAGGCTGACAGTACAAGACAGAGCAGACTGCAGAGCTATCGCAGCTACGAAGTGCCACCTGAGACACCTGAGAACAGACCCATGGGACCCCGTGGACTGACTCAAAGATGAAACAGCCAGGAGATGTCCTCACTTGTAAACGGTATTAGTCTTCAAGAAGCAATACTGACATTTTTTATATAAAAACTAGAAAACAGTATAGGGAATTTAGAAAAATTGGGATGGGATTATTTATAAATAGCCTCTAATGCTCTTTTCCCATACAATGTATTTTGTTTCAATAACTCCAAGTATTTAAAAATTATGAATGATGCTTACTGTGAAAAAAAAATTAAACATCACAGAAGAGAAAAAAATAAAACGATCCTTAGCTTGACTCCTTCAGGGGTAACCAAAATAAAACTTTAATATGTATCTTTTCAGATTTTTTAAGAGTATATTTATATTTAAAACACACACACAAAGGGAATCATACTTTATCCTAGCCTACTTTTTGTTTGCTCTATCATTAAGAAACTCTTGAATATCACTCCGTATCAATACATATGGACTGGGGATTCTTTTGAACAGCTACATAGTATCAATGATCTCATCCTGTTTAATGAGCTTTTAAGATATTTATGGATCACTACCCATGCTCTAGTCAATCAGTTTCTTTATCCATTAATCTCTGCATTCATGTATTTTCTTAGGAGAAAACCTGCCGAATATAACACATGTGCGAGAAAAAAACCATAAACACCCCAACAAACCACCAACTTGTCCTCCAACCAAATATATCAATGTATACTCCCACCAATACAGAATAAAAGTGTTATCAACTGAACTCCTTATTTTCTTTTTTAAATTATTTTTATTAATATATTATGTATTATTTGTCCCAGGGGTACAGGTCTGTGAATCATCAGGCTTACACACTTCACAGCACTAGCCATATCACATACTCCCCCCTGAACCCCTTATTTTCATATGTTATACTGATTTTTTTCCCAGTTATGTTCATTTTGCTCAGAGTTTTCAACATACAGAACTTTATACTTTTATGCAGTCTGTGAAAATGTCTTCCTTTATGGCTTCTAAAGGTTTATTCATCTGTAGGTTACATTTATAAATACTCTCCCATATTTTAATATTTTTATGAGTTTACTTTTCACATTTAATCATCAATCCGTATAGGGAGTGTATGTTTGCAATGAGTAAGTTTTTTCAAAAAGGATAGTTCATCATTCTTGTATTCTTATGTCAATATCAGACTTTGTACTTACCCTTTATAATGGCTCTATAATTAATTGCCAGTACTCTGTGTTTGGCATCTAGATAAAATATTTGAGAGCCCACACTGCAAATATATTCAAACAGAGGGCTGCCAAAAAATGATTAAAATAAAGTTAAATTCAAAGTGATATTCTAAGCACTACCAACTGAAAAGCATGCAACGTCAAGTATAAAGAATATTATTAAATACTTCTTAAAGCTTACCAACTGATCTGTTATCCATTTTCCTTCCATAGCTTTTAACACTCTGCACAGAGAAAAGACAGTAATAAATTTTGTGAAGCTCAAAAATGTAAAATCAACGTTTTTTTAAAGTAAGTTCTTAAAAATGTCTGGAAATACCAAAGTGAGACTCAAGCACTTAATAACGTTTTCCAGGGGTCGGTGGCCAGCTCAGTCAGTGGAGCGTGCGACTCTTGATCTTGGGCTTGTGAAACTGAGCCCCACATTGGGTGCAGGGACCATTAAAAATAAAATCTTTAGAAAACAAAAAATAAAAATGTTTTCCAAATTCCAAATTCTCCATTTTTTTTTCTCATTTCCTTCTCTTTGCACTTTTACTACTGCCCAGAACCTTTCTGTAAACATTCACAATTTCCAGTAATAGCCAGAGCCTTCGTCCTCAATCGAAATCAGTAATTTCTATCAGTCATATTTATTAACAATTACAGTTACAAGAGAATTCATAATCAAAAATGTGATGTTCAGTTCCCAAAGAAATGGCACAAGCCAGCATCTGTAAAAATCTGTTCTGTGGAGTGAGATGTTCTATGGAAGAAATAAAAGTTTCTGTGATTAAGTTAAAGAAATTACTTAAATAAATCTAAGCAGGGTTCTGTAATGCAGGGCATCTCAGAAGATTTAATCTGCACACAGATGTTTTCAGAGACCTGGGGTGCATCTGGAGAACAGTGACTAGGTCAGTTTGGGAGAGAAGACTCTATGGACGATGCTCAAATCCAGCGAGTGGGATTCGTTGGGTGCAGATTCCAGGGCCTTCCCCTCTAGACCGCAGAATAGCTGAGGGCAGAAGTTTGAGAATCTGCGTTTTTAAACATTACCTCAGCTAACGAATTCTGAGGTAGGTGATACCCAAGACCATGCTTAGGAATACGCTGATCCAGAAGAAGAAAGATAAATGGAAGGTGTGATGTCTTACAGGAACAACCACTTGTCTGCCTGCTCTGGACCCACTTGCCACACATCAGTTATCCGGGCCAGGGGTCTTGCTCATGGGTCAAGTCACTGAGTGCCTGCTGCAAAGGGACTGGGTCTGATCTCAATGATTTCTAGGAACTTGATAATCTCTATTTTGCTTCTCCCAGATGCACTGTTCTTCCCCACTTTGAGACTGTGCCCTAAATTTGACAAGTCAGCTGTCCATGAGTCTGCATACCATAGCACTGAATTAAACCACATGGTGACAAGAGAAAAGCAGAAGGGAAACTCACTCTTTTTGAAATTCTTCTTGCTTGCTCTTAAGTTGGCTTAACCTTTCTTTCTTGTCTATAAACCTATAAGAAAAAAATGTAATGTTTTCTTAAATGTTCATTCTTTCCAGTTCAGTGAGATTATGCAAATTCCTAAGAGCCAATCACTTCCGCACTCTTCTGGAGATGCCAGGGTCCTGACAGTCAACACACATCTTCTCAAGGGGGTGCGCACACAGCTGCTTACACCACTTGCTCATTTTAAAACGAAGTTCAAATTCTCAGCTTTAAAATTCTTTCATGGGTTCAGGGGTGCCTGGCTGGCTCAATCAGCAAAATTCTTTCATGGTTTATAAAATATGTCTAGAAGCCACCCCTCGCCCTGCCCAGATTAAATTATCTTCCAAAACAGGTACATCAGAGCACTAGAATGAATCTGAGTTCAAGGAAGTTGAGACCTCTCACATAAACATGATTTTAATTATTTATCTTAATTCAACCCTTCTCTTACCTATAAATTGGTTACTTATAATTTTTAAAGTACACTGGTTTTTTTTTCTTACTAATTTTATTGCGGGTCCTTATGGGCTAACAAGTTACTGAGCACAAGTTATCAAAAGAAAGAGATATCACATTGTAGTTCATTTTCTCTACAGTCTTCTCCTCTTATCCTTTTCTTCCTGTTACCTGAACTGGGGTTTAGTCTTTTTTTTTTTTTTTTCCTTTGCTCAGTTTAAGACGAAAACTTAGATCATTCATTTTAAGCCTCTCCCTTTTAATTATAACCATATAAAGTTATACATTTCCCAAGTATTGTGTCAGCTAAACCCCAAAATGTCTGATAGGGTATATTTTCATGTCCTTTAGTTTGGAATTCCTGATTTTCCACTAATTCCCTCCTTGACCTCTAGGTTATTTAGAAGTATACTGCTTAATTTCCAGATTTCCAGAGGGCTTTTTTTTTTTTTTAAAGATTTTATTTATTTATTTGTCAGAGAGAGAGAGAGCGAACACAGGCAGACAGAGAGGCAGGCAGAGGGAGAAGCAGGCTCCCTGCCGAGCAAAGGAGCCCGATGTGGGACTCGATCCCAGGACGCTGGGATCATGACCTGAGCCGAAGGCAGCCGCTTAACCAAATGAGCCACCCAGGAATCCCCAGAGGGCTTTTCTAGGTAACTTACTGTTAACTGTTTCCACTTTCTGACATGGTCACAGAATATACTCTGAGATTTCAATCTTTTGATTTCAGAGTATCTTAGGGCCTTGCATCTGGTCTGTCCTGGTGAAAAGTTCCCTGTGCACTTGAAAGAGTATGTATTCTACAGCTGTTAAGTACTGTGTTCCAGAAATGTCAACCAGCTGAAGGTGATGAACAGTGACATTCAGATCTTCTAGATTTGTGCTACTAGGAGAGCCACCAGTCACATGTGCTATGAGTACCTAAAATGTGGCCTGTTGCTTAATAAAGATTTGTGTTTAATATATATATATATATATGTATATATATATATATATGACTTACATCATGCAACTGACTTTTAAACAAGCTAACAGTGGCTCGCTATTTAAAAAACACATGATAATGCCATATGCTATAGTAACATAGTATGGAGTCCAAGATTAGGTTTCTGGCAGTCTCCCAAATTCTTAGCCTAAATGAAAACTAAAAATTTGACAGAATAGTAACAAGCCTAGAAATTACTTCCTTAAAATGGTCCAGACTAATAGCAGTCTAAAATATTTCTGAAACCCCATTTTTGAAACATTTCCAAAGATACCTACTTCAAAATGGAAGGGATCAGTAGATGAATGGATAAAGAAGACATGGTAAATATACATGATAGAATGTTACCAAGAAAAAAGAATGAGACTTTGCCATTTGGGGCCACATGGATAGACCTAGAAGGTATTATGCTAAGTAAAATTAGTCAGTCCAACAAATACTGTATGATTTCACTTATGTGTACAATCTAAACAAACAAGAAAATACTGAACTATAGATAACTGGTGGTTGCCAGAAGGGAGGTGGGAGAGGGGAGAGCAAAACAGACAAAGGGGATTAAGAGGGAAAAACTTCCGGTTATCCAGGAAATAAGTCACAGAGATGGAAAGTACAGCACAGGGAACATAATCAATAATATTGTAATAACACTGTATGGTGTATGTGACGGATGGTGACCACACTTACTGTGGTGAGCACTGAGTAACATATAGAAGTGTCAGATTACTGTGTTGTACAGTACACTTGAAATTAACACTGTAAGTTAATTATACTTCAATTTTAAAAAGAGAAAAAAAATTAGAGGGATAAAATATTCTAATTATGACCTTACCATTTAATAGGCAGTCACTGAAAATGTATAATGTATGTTAAACCAAAAAAAAGCAAATCAAGTGATATTATATACTTGTGTGACTAAATTAAAATTAGATTAAAAATTCAGTTCCTGGGTGGCCCAGTGGGTTAAGAGGCTGCCTTTGGCTCAGGTCATGATCCCGAGGTCCTGGGATCAAATCCCACGTTGGGCTCTCTGCTCAGGGGGGAGCCTGCTTCTCCTCTCCCTGCCACTCCGCCTGCTTGTGCTCTCTCTCTCGCTGTCAAATAAATAAATAAAATCTAAAAAAAAAAAAGAATTAAAAAAAATTCAGTTCCTCCGTTCCACTAACCACACTTGACTAGCATCCATGGCTGGGAGCTATCTCACTGGGCAGCGTAGATACACAACACCAGCGTGGTAAGGTAGGAACTGCATGAAGCAGCAGAACACTAGGAAACCAGTGTGGAACTGAGACAAACTCATAGATTCATCCATGACTTCATCAGGCAACTTACAACAAAACATCTGTCAGAATATTAATAAATCTAATTATGTATTCTGCAGCTGTGTATTCCTTGACATACTGTTATGTGCTTCCATCTCCACATATCAAAAATGAGAAACTAATGTGGTATTTACTTCTACCTCACTGAGGCAATAGGGTGTTTCATGTTCTGATAACGTGAAGGAAGTGATGAACTCACAAGACTCATCAAACCTGGCAAACAAAGACTGACATGGAGGATAAAATCTTGTTTTTAGAGGCTCCCTCAGATCTGTTGTAGAAATACCACTGGGCACTATAGCGAACTGGGATGACAAACAACCCTGTCCAGCTTTATACTGAGCCGGTTCTCTTGTGCTTCATTAAAAACAAACCAACTTAAAATGTAAACACACAGTCACCAGCAGGGATAATAAACAAAAGAAAACCATTTCTACTGTATCAACCACGTCGTGAGTAATGGTATTCTTCATGAAGGAGGTTAAAAATAGGTGCAGTTCACAAAGCTAAACAGCAGATGAGGTCAAGGAATGTGGCTGGGCCAGCATTTCAACTGCTCATCTGCTCACTCATCCAATCTCTGCATTCTCCGTCCCCCCACTTATGCCAAGATAAATTCATTCCACAATTCTGTGCTGTCTCAATACGGTTTCCAAGAAATAGAAATATTAATGCAGTCATCATATTCAAGCTAGATTTTCTTTACTCATTTGAGAGAGAGAGAGAACAGGAGTGGAGGGGCGGAGGGAAAGGAAGGAGGAGACTTCCCGCTGAGCAGGGAGCCTGACAAGGGGCTGGATCTCAGGACCCTGAACCCATGACCTGAGCCAAAGGCAGATGCTTAACCCACTGAGCCACCCATGAGCCCCCAAACTAGGTTTAAGTATACATATTTTACCAAGAAAAAAAAAAAAAGGCGGGGAGGAAAGGAATATTTTATGTACTTCTTTCAAAAGTAGGGTTTATCACATAAAATATCTTGTGTCTTTTTCCACGTTGGGACATACAAACTAATTTCATTCTTCAACAATACACAGAATTTAGAGAATGAACATCCTATAATTTATTTATATGAACTCCTATTGATGAACATTGGCATCACTTCCAAATTTTCACTATTATCAGTAATGTTATAAGTGAATATCCTAGTGCACAAATCTTTAAAAGCTTTTAGGTTTCTCAGAAATTCCTATTAATTGCACACTTTTTAGTCTTTGCTAAGCTGACCGGCCTCCCCCTTCCTCCCCCAAAGATTATAATCCATCTTTTCACTTTTATTTCACTATTAGAAATATTAAATGCCTTTTCCTATCTTATTGGCTACTTTTCTTTTGTTGTTCCCATGTCTCTTGTTCATTTTTCTGTAGCTTTTTAAAGGATTATTAGGAAAATTAGCCATTTTTTAAGGATTATTAGGAAAATTAGCCATTTTTCTTTCCAACATCTTAAAACTACTTTTTCTCACTTTGCTTTCTGACTAAAGTGTGTTTCTGCTCTACAGAACTTTTCAAACTTTTATGCGGATACATTTAGCAATTCTTTTGCTGTTGTCGAATGACTCTAGTTTGGGGCTGTTTTCTGAAAGGAATCTGCCAGTGAAACTGTACTAGGCTCCAGGGATTTTACAACACTAGATTTTCTCTCCCCATTTAAAAAAGTCTTGTATTTACCAAAAATCCTCCACATGTGGAGTAGTGTTTTCCCTAAAAAAAAAGTACTTCCTTAAATGGACTTTGTCTCCTAAATTCTCCCATACTTTGCAACTATGATTTCCCCCCCATTAAAAAAGTACTCCCTTGGGCAAACCTGGGTGGCTCAGTGGGTTAAGCATCTGCCTTTGGCTCAGGTCATGATCCCAGGGTCCTGGGATCGAGCCCCACATCGGGCTCCCTGCTCAGCAGAGGGTCTGCTTCTCCCTCTCCTATCTGCCGCTCCTCCTGCTTGTGCTTTCTCTGTGTCAAATAAATAAAATCTTAAAAAAAAAAAAAAAAAGTACTCTCTTAAACTAACTTTTAAACAGTTCCCCTGCAGTGGAGACAGATGAAAATAGGGGTTGGTGGTCCCACAGTGTGGGGGTGGTCCCAGCATCAGCACACTGCCCAGCTCAGGGCGTGCATCATGCCCGTCTGGGCTGACGTGGGGATGGGTTAAAGCTGGCCCTGAGAAGGGAAGGAAGGCATGACAGGCAGAGGAAATTCTGCCCTTTCACAAGGCAAAGAGCTAATTTGTCCTGCACAAAAGCATTTCAACACAGCAGGCAGGGTAACAGGGTTAGGGGTGTGCTGCTGCTGAGGCATTGGCTAGGAGTGTGAGCCCTCTCTCTCCACACTGTTCCAGGGCCACAATCACAGGCAACTGAGCGGATCTATCCACAGTCTGGACTATTCACACAAATCTGCTCCATACCACCAGAAAACCAGCACCCGGCTGTCTACTTTATCAAGGATCCATGTCATTAATTCGGCTATTAAATCTAGGTGATAATTAACATCCTCATAACACCCACAAGTTGAGTACTTACTATGTCCTAAGCATGTCCTTTCCTAAAATAACTCTAGTCCCTCCATCTGCCTGCCCTGTGCTTGCCCTCATCCTAGGATTGTAAGTTTACTTTGTGCCTAAGACTATGGCAACAGAAAAGTCTAAGAGACAAACACTAATGAATTTTAAGAAAGGCAGGAAAGAAATAATATCCTTTCAAATGTGGAGCTGAGAGTCTTAAAAATATTAAACCCTTTGAACCAGTTAATGCAGTTCAAAGAAATAGATCTGAGATGAGGAGGAACATTTATATTTGAAGGCACCAATCATGAAATTGGTCATAATAGCAAAAATTGGAAACAACTTTGATGTTCAATAGGATGACTTATCAAATGATACTATATTGCCATGCAGGAGATTATAATATTTTTGAAGACATGTTTATGAGATGTTGAGTTTTAAAAAAAAGGTACAACACACTATACACATGGTATGTATATATTTTATTTTCCAAATGAAAAATATCTATAAGCACCCACATACACATGCAGATCAACAAGTCTGGAAGGAAATATAACAAATTATTAACAGAGCTGCGAAAATATGGGTAAAATTCTCCTTCTTTAGGGATTTCTGTATTTTAATTTTCTACAATAATGACATGTCCATCTACAGTCAGCAAAAGAAAGATACCAATCAATCAAACTTCCTCATGCTTCTCCTCAGGGGATCATATATACCATAAAAATATATACATAATCCCCTAAAAGCACGTAAGTTCTTGGGTCTCCTGAGTCAGGTTATAGTCCTTAGGGTCCTTAAATTTAAAAGGGGAAATAAGTACTAACAGTTTTTAGGTTGAAAGTGGAGAAAATTCCCCATCTCTGCTTTGGGCACAGATTTGTTAGAAGAATAAATAATTTCTGGTTCTAGAAATAAGGCTGTGAGAGCACAGATCTCTCTCTTATGTAAGCAGAGATGGTTACAGAACTAAATATTTCTCCAATTAAGATGCTAACATGGGGGGTGCCTGGGTGGCTCAGTGGGTTAAGCCTCTGCCTTCAGCTCAGGTCATGATCTCAAGGTCCTGGGATGGAGCCCTGCATTGGGCTCTCTGCTTGGCGGGGAGCCTGCTTCCCCTTCTCTCTCTGCCTGCCTCTCTGCCTACTTGTGATCTCTGTCAAAAAGAATAAAATCTTAAAAAAAAAAAAAAAAAAAAAAGATACTAACATGGTAAGAATTCCTAGTCATCAAATTTTTCTTCCTTAAATTCCTTAGGCATACAAGGGTATGAGGTTTACAGACATATGCAATATGAAAAACAACAACAACAACATGATCCTTATCAGGATGGTTCTTTTATCATGTTAGAATACTTAGAATATGAGGGACGCCTGGGTCGCTCAGTTGGTTAAGCGGCTGCCTTCGGCTCAGGTCATGATCCCAGCGTCCTGGGATTGAGTACCGCATCGGGCTCCTTGCTCAGCAGGGAGCCTGCTTCTCCCTCTGCCTCTGCCTGCCTCTCTGTCTGCCTGTGCTCGCTCACTCACTCTAACTAGTAAATAAAATCTTAAAAAAAAAAAAAAAGTTTAAAAAAATAAAAATAAAAAAAAAGAATACTTAGAATATGAGAAAATAGGATAAAAATATACTCTACTGGCAGGAATGAAGGGTAAGTCATTAAAAGAAAATAGAAACAAAGCACTGTTTAGTTTCCTTACTTGTAAAACAGAAATAAGGCTTATCCTACTTGGTTATAAGGATTAAATAAGATAAATGTGAACATTAAGGTGCAGGCAACTTTGCACATAACATACAATAGTTTCCCTTTTTCTTCATTGCAATGAGTGATTTTGTACTTAATCTCACTAATGTATTAAACTGAACTACATATATAAAAATATAGTTCAGATCTGGAAGCAAGTTTAAGAATTAGCAGAGCCCAGGAGTAAATAAAGATACAAATACTCTGTATTTCCTCATGTTAAAAATAGGTTCATAACTCATGGGTTTGTGGTAGGGAACAAATGAGATCATAAATGTGAAAGCCTTTTACAAATTCTAGAAGGCATAATGATAAGAGTAGCCACTGATACTGACTGAAACAGAAGCTGTTATCTTCTTAGCCCACGTACATATGTTGGTATAAACACAATTACTAAGCTTCATGGGATGGCGGTTGAGTTCCTTCCTGAAGGACACAGTCAAAAAGAGAAGAAAGGTTGACAAACTGAGTAGGGTATTCAAATGTGGGTTTGGAACTGAATTCTCAAGATAGTAGATTCTTATAGGCTACGTTGACTGACAACCAAAAAGATCTGGAGAACGGAAATATCTAAATAATTCTGGGTGGAGACGGGAGGGCACCTGCGTGGCTCAGTCGGTTAAGAGTGATCCCACTCTTGATTTCAGCTTAGGTCATGATTTCAAGGTGGTGAGATCCAGCCTGGGGTCTGGCTCTGTACTCAGCAGGGAGTCTGCCTGAGATTCTTTCCCCCTCTCCCCCTTCCCTCTGTGCACACACACTCTAAAATAAAGAATTAAATCTTAAAAAAAAAAAGAATAATTTGTGGACAGTGGATGTGTCTTCCCTTTGAAATCTTCAATAACATTTAAAAATTTCTGCTTGTCTTATATCCCACCACCCAATTTATTTAGCACCTGTGTTTGTTTCCTGGTAAAAGTGTAACATATACTCTTAAAACTCCTAAGTAAAGATAATTCTGCATCATTTCTGAAAACCTACTTATAAAAGCAATATTCATATGCTTACAAATGTCTTTCTTTTCTGATTTCTGATCCACAAGTTAAAATAACTGGTTCCTAAACCAGCAGACAGATTTTTTGGGATGCTATAGTCTCCGGTTATCCTCAGATTATGTTCCCCATCTCATTCCCACACTTATCATAAACTGGTAACCAATTTCCACTCTATGGGTTGAGTGGAAAGATTAATTTAACTTGTCAGTTATCTATTGGGTAACAGTATTATTTTTGGTGTCAAATAAATGTAAATCCAGAAAATTATGTTCCTGTAAAAAGCCCTATAATTTTAAAATGTTAATCAAAATTCAAATAAGAATGTGTTGAGAGGGCTGCTTAATATCATTCATCTTCATCTCTTAAAGAAGTATACAAGTTAAAAGGCAGATGAAAATCAAGAAGAAAGTGGGTATTGTTTTAGGAATGGGGTCAAGGTGGAAGATGAGGACAGGACAGTGTTGGTGAGGATACCAATATTATAAATCTTCCTACTGAACAACAACAATAAAATATTCATGTAGATATTTTTCAATCAATCTATCTGCCAAACTCATTCAGTCCACAAAATTATGTGAAGACCCATGTTCCCTACTTAGGAGTCAAAGGAACTAATTGTTGTGAGGTAGACTGTTGATACCTAATTTTCTTTGAACAGCTAAACTATTAGAACCTTTACATTCAGCTAGTCTATTAATGAAGACTGAAAAAATAAATTTATAAGAACTCTGATATACATCATCACACTCAAGATCTATGGAGGCACAGCTAATTGGGCTAATTTACCAAAAAGAAATCAGAGGTTAAACAAGGGTTTTCCAATTGCGCTGTAAGTGTCCACATTCTATATCTAAGTGTTTTCCCACACTCAGTGAGGAGCTTCTTAGGAAGTATGAGAGACTGAAGGCAGCAAAGCAGAGAATACAAAATTTTTCATAAATACTGAGGACAGGAGAATAGTTCAAAATCAAGCTATGACCTGCACAATGTAAGGCTTATTAGTATTAAGTGTAATTTCTTGAGAGTAAGAGACCTTTCTCCTCTATAACTTGCCAGGAAATTTTGTGCAGATAGCTGTACCCATTGAGAGCACATTAAAAATGATTTTACGATTAAGACAGTGGTCTTGGGTCTTAAGAGATTCTTACATCCTACTAGATATTGGGCACTGCTCTGGGGAACAAAAGAAAAGAAAAGAAAACACTCCACTCATTAAGGAATGCACAGTTGGGAAAAGGGATGGAGAATGAAGCGAAGCGGGCTGGACAGACCACTGTGGCGGTCCTGTCATCCCCGAACCCTAAAGTTTCTTTCTTATCTCTAAAAATTTTGGATGGTTCTGGTATTTGCTCTTCATTTGTCTGCTTGGTCAGAAAAAGAAATCCATGATTACACACCCCTCTTCTGAAAATTTACTTTAATGTTCAGACTTAGCAAAAAATTTTGATCTCAGTTTTGAAAGTGGTATTGCCTTTGCCATTCTTTCAACAAAATGCCTACCATGTGCTATCCGCTGCTGCCAACTCTCAGCACTGGTGATCTGACTAACAAAATCAGAATCCACGCCCTTGAGGAACTGCATTCTGGATGCAGGAATCTTCCCTGAATAAATAACATTACATATCATGCTCAGTACCATGAAAGAACAGAGTACTGCAACAGAAGATGACGGCATAGAGGAGGGGAGATGGAAGTGGGAACATACCTTAGTGAAGGTCAGGGAAGGCCTTGCTGATTCCTTAGTGAAGGTCAGGGAAGGCCTTGCTGATTAAGTTACATTTAAGGTGAGAGTTGAAAGACAAAGTGGCAATCAGGAGGAAAAGTGTTCAGGCACAAGAACAGCAAGGGAAAAAGGCCCAGTGGTGGAAAAGTTTTCTATGTTTGAGGATCTAATGAAAGGTTTCTGACTACAGAGAAGTATGAGGGAACATGGCACGAGTTTATTTTCTGAGTACTTAATATATGCTAGACATCATGCTAAGTACTTTAATGCACACTCTTACATCATCATTACCAAACCTATGAAGTTAGATTTTCCCTCCCGATTTTCAAAAGGACCTAAACAAGCATAGTAGAGATTAAGAAACTTGTTCAAAATCACATAGCAAGTGGTGGAGTGTGGATTCAATTCAATGCAGCATGAATCCAAACTTACAGCCAAAGTAGGAAGATAAGCAGAAGACAAATCAAATCAGACTTTATATGCCACAGTAAGGAGCTTGAATTTTATTCTAAATGCAGTGGAAAGCCACCAAGAAGTTTAAACAAAACTGTGACATTATCTGATTTACATCTCTATGGTTGCTGCGCGGAGGAGTTATATGGGTAAATGAAATGAAACCAATAAGTAGTCAGTAAAGAAATGATGGTTGTCTGTACTAGAAGTAAACCAATTTGAGACCTATTTTGGAGCAAATCAAATTAGCCTTGCCAATGATTTAAAGACATGGAATAAGAAAAAAGGGAAAGTCTAGAATAACTCCCAGGTTTCTGGCTTTAGTTACAAATGAATCGTGATGGATAGTCATGAAATGGCTTAGGATCAGACGAAGTTTAGGAAAAGAGGTGGTATCATTCAATCATTCGATAAATCTTTACTAATTCTAATATGTGAAGATACAAGAGAGTACAAAATTGATGAAGTTTTGTCTTCCTACAGCTTCCACCACTGGACTTGGGGGAGGGGAGCAGTTAGACAAATTGACTGTAAACGATAAGAGAGTGCTAAGTGCTACGGAAGACAACAAAGCAGGTGGGAAAGGAGGTTACGATTTTAATTAAATGGTTAGAGAGAGCTTCTCTAACTTATGAGCAGAGGTCTGAAGGAAACAAAGGAAGCAGCCCTGAAGATTTCTGGGAGAAAAGAGCTCTTGGCAGTCTGAGTAAGACTGCACTGGCCCTGAGGCAGGAGTGTTCTTGGTATGTTTGAAGACTGGCAGGGAGGCCAGGGTGGTACAGCAGAGTAGGTAAGGGAAAAAAAGAGATCAGAGGGGGACACACAATATGGAACTTCTGTTAAGGATTTCACCTTTTTTTTTTTACTTTGGGTAAAACAAAAAACCCTTGCAAGATCAAAGATTTGTAGAGTGGAGAAGTGGTGTTACTTCAGCTGCAAGATGGAAATTACACTATAAGGGAGCAAGGGTAGAAGCAGAAACTCAAGAAGCAATAATCCTCTCGTGGATCAGACCAGGAAATAGTGAAAGTGTCAGATTTAGATAGGTTTTAAAGAGCAAACAGGGGACGCCTGGGTGGCTCAGTTGGTTAAGCCGCTGCCTTCGGCTGCCTTTGGCTCAGGTCATGACCCCAGGGTCCTGGGATCGAGTCCTGCATCGGGCTCCTTGCTCGGCAGGGAGCCTGCTTCACTCTCTGCCTCTGCCTGCCTCTCTGCCTGCTTGTGTGTACTCTCTCTCTCTCCAACAAATAAATAAATAAAATCTTAAAAAAAAAAAGAAAAAAATAAAGAGCAAACAGGATTTCTTGATGGAATTAGATATGGTGGTGTTAAGAGAGAGTCAAGGAAGGTTATCTGTATCAAAGAACAATGAGGTTACCATTTACTGGGTTGGAATGAACATAGAAGGAAAAGATTTATCATGGAAAACCATGAGTTCAGTTTGCCATCTTAAAATGGAGATACTTATTACAAATTTAGAAACAGATGTTGAGTAGGCAGCTGCTTACTGGATCTCAAAGAGGTCTGGGTTGGAGATACAAGTCTGACAGGCATCTTTAATGCATGGCCATTATTTAAGTCATGGCAGTGGATCTGGGAAAAAGTAGAGATAGAGAACTGAGGCCAGAATCGAACCCTTGATAAACTCCATCAGTTAGACACTCCCATCTCATGCCTGGTAGTCTTATAGTGAAACAACTGGTTTAATTTTTAAAGCTATCACTTATTACACCAGCAATTTCTAAAGCCATCAAGTGCATCAATGAGACACAGTAATGAACTACAAAGATACCATACTAAACTCAAAAGAGAAACTGCATTTACCATGAGAGAAATACTAGGAACTCAAAATGTTTCCAAATATAGAGACTGTACAATCCTGTGGTTACGTACATGATATACGATATACTCAGGCTGTCTGGATTTTAATTCTGGTCCCTATGCTTATTTTCTGTGTGACTAAGGCAAGGCACTTACTATGCAGTGTCTTCAACAGTAAGTTGGAGATAAAAACCTACTGGGTTGTTGTAAATGAATACTTGAACTTTCGCTCTCAAGAAGTTACCTTACTGTCAATGACACTAAATTACTGAAACAAAAGCTGAGATCCTGCAGTTAATCACACTAATTTTTCAATCATCTTAACCAGAGACCAGTAGCTCTGTGTTTAGTTTCAAAGTAAGGCCAAAACATGCTCTGATATTTAATTCTCTTAACTAAGGGTTTATGCCTCTCAGTCCGGATTTTTAAATAAAGCCAAAACATCGCCAAATGCCTTTATATCCAAAGTGATCTTTGGAGGCATAGAGGGGGAAAAGGGAACAACTAGCTACTCCTAGTTCACACATCAGAATAAGCATGTCTCCTAACAAGGTCCAGCTGTGACACAGGGCACCATTGCCCGAATCCTCCTTAATCAGTTATCTGATTCTCTCCTGGTCTCTCCTCTAGAGAATAAACGTGCTTTCGAAGATAAAGGTTAAGCCCAGCTTTTGAATGAAAGTCCAGCAAAGTGCCGAGAATCCAACTCTATCACAGCAATAGGGGAAAACTCATCCGGGGTCACCATCTATTCCTTACCTTTAGTACCCAGGAGCACCGTAGGGTCAGACTCCTCTCGGGGAGGTCGGGGGGAAGGGTGTTAGTGGGGAAACCGCAACCTTCCCTCTTCTGGTCCCCACCCCCGACCCCTGGGAGCAAAGCGGCTACCCTCCCCATATTCCCTCTCCTCTCGCGGGGCTCCGGGCCCCGGACCCGAGCCCCAGGTTCCAACCATTCGCGGAGCAGTAGGAGACACCCAGTGAAGAAACAATAGAGCCGTGGCGGCTGCCGTACCTCTCCCGGTCGCGGCCGTCGAAGTAAACGAAATCGCCGTTCTGGACGCACTTGGCGCAGGTCAGCCGCCGGCGGGTAGTGTTGCACAGCGGACACCGCTCGACAGCTACGTATAGCCCCTCGGCGTCGTCCACGGAGTCCACCAAGTCCCGGGCGAGCGGCCGGGGCCCGCAGCCAGGAGCCTCCGGCGCCCGGGCTCCTTTCCCACTGGGAGACGCCATGATGGCCTGAGAGCAGAGCCAGTCACGTGGGATTTTGTTTTCAACCAGGTGCATCCTGGGCGAGGAGGAGGGGCCTGGGGAGGCGCCGAGAGCGCGGGCGCGGTCCGACGAGCCCCTTGCCCAGCCTCTCCGAGCTCGAGGCCGGTAGGGCGGGCCGCACTGTTGCTCTTCCTGTTTGCGGAGCTGGAAGGCCGCCCGAAGTGTGAATTACGTTAGAGGGGCGAGTCAGCCAAACAAAATGTCATCATCCGCTTCATCATGCCAAGGCTACAAGTTAAAGCCTCAAACTCGTGCAAGAAATAGCAATACGGTGCCCTAGGGATTCTGGGGAAACGGGTACAAAATAAGGGGATTTCTTTAATTCGCTATGGGTGCTTTTCAATTTGCTGAAAGTACAGCGAAGTCGGGTGAGGGGGCTGGGTCGTGGAGAGAGGCTGTATTTGGGCTCACCCACCTCCTTTATAGGTTTGTGATTTGGGTCAAATTCATAAGCTCTCTGTACTTGCGTTATAATCTGTTAAATGGAGATACAGTACCTACCCAAAGGCGGGAGGATGAATCATACGTTTCACCATACTCTGATGGTACTTTACAGATAATAGCGAACAAGTGGAAACAATCCTGCTAAACGTGGAAATCAAAGTTCTCTTGCTGAAAACTGAATTTTAAATTAATGTCCAACATTCTTCTACTCTGGGCCATGCTCTGAGAAAGAAGTTGAACTAGGTAGAATTTAACCGAATTCGGTTACTCCAAATTACTTTCTGTGGAGGTAAATAGGGTGCGTGGGAGGATTAAGGCAGAGTAATTCGTGTTTGAAAATGCCTCCAAACTACAGAAGGAAAAAAGAAAAGTGTGCCTATAAGTCAGTTTACCTAGACCAGTGATTCTCAAGGATTCTTTTGGTAGGCTGTCAAGTGATAACTACCTTGAATTCTCTAGCTGCGACTTCTCGCCCAGGTTCCACACCCAAAGATTCGCAGCTACCTAGGAGGCATAAAGTGATGGAAGGGGACGACCACAAAATTGGCAGGTCAGAAACTGAACTCTCCCTCTTCACAAATCGGTTTCCTCCTCTTGGTGCAAGACATAGTAGAATCCCTGACCACCTGGGAACAAGAGCTATGAGTCCTCTTAGCGCCATCTCTCCCTGAGAACCAGCACATCTCCATCAAATTCTGAGCATTCCACAATCTAATTAGGTCTTGCATCTGAACCCTTTGCTCCATCCTCCCAATCTTATCTGGTCTATTGTAATACCATGACAGAATTTTAAAGGCACAAGAAAAGCAAGAAGTCCCTAAGCTGTTTTCAAAATAGAGCCTACACTAAAACTGAATGGCTCCCCAAAGTTTCTTTTTAAGCAGGAGGAACAATTTCTTCTGATCATTTCAAACAAAAGGGTATTTAATTTGTCTTAAGGTTTCAGACTTTCACATTTCATTTGTATTCTGACAGGATCTTTCATAGTGCCTGTACCTAGTGGCCAGGACCATCTACTCAATATTTTAAAAGGCAAAAAAATAGACATTAATTTCTGTCCTGCCAGATGATGTTGCAGATATGATCTATTCTATGCAGTTATCTGAAACTTCTGTATATTTCTGTGTATTTTCAGAGAACACATTAACAGACTAAAGCTTTCACAAGAGCAGAATATTAAATTTTAATGATTAATCATCATTAACATCATTCTAGCAAGGCCCTAAATCTCTCAAATTCTGAAGTGTTTACTTTTTGTTTTTAAAATAACATACATGTCATTTTTGAAAAAGAAGTTTCTTCAGTTCTTAGGCATGGATACTCCTTTAGAATCATCCTTTAACAAAGTCAAAATCTGCGTGGAAAATCTACAATCCAGTGGTTTGCGCTGGGCTTATGCACACATTCAAACCAGTATAATGTGAGATGCTGAGTGACTTACTCAGGCTTTTTTAAAACCCTTTAGAATAGGATAGATGTTTTCAAATGCTTCATAGATCTCAGAACGTTCTTTGGCACCTATAAAGAAACACAAGTTGATACAATCTTTAGTATAAAGACAACACCCACATTTTCTTAGGACTAAAATTTCATTGTCATCTCCAAGTACTTTTAATACGAAGACAACTCCTTAGGTTTACTTGGGAAGTGACACTTTGGTAAAGACAAAAGAATTTGCTGGTGACAGCCATATCCCACAAACACATACCCTAGAGCAGAGTTTTCTAGTACTTCACTACATGGGCATATCAGCTCATCTTTTGCCACACAGCATGAGCACAGCATGAAATATGGGATGTTATCACTCAGCATGCCATGAACACAATCACAGAACATGACCTTCATCAGGACCTGTGGACACTTAGCTATCAGCAAAAGGGACTTCCTTTGGTCCACTCAGGTCTAGTTAGTATCTTGATTTCCTGATATTGACTAACAGGGTGAGACAAACTACAGCAAATGTTTTACATATCCTTGTATGAGAAGAGATTATTAGAGGAAGAAAACTGTACCATGGTCACTCCTTAGAGACTTAAGTTTCAAGGGATCTTTCTTTAGAACTGCTGTAGGGATTAAAATAGATAAAAACCTGAATTAGACACGGTCCCTCCTCTTGAGGGGTGATGAGTCAGATGCTGTTCATCTCTCCCCACCACCCACTGCCACTACTTCACCTTCAAGGCTACACAGGCACACTGTACTGCGTTGGACGGGACCGGGTTATGGACCGGTATACTCATGTTTAGATGGAGCTCTCAGCTAATTGGGAAACTACTGCCTGATACCATTGGCAGGAGGTTAAGGAAAAGAATATAAAAACAGCATGAAGAGAAATAGAAAATTGCTTAAGCTGATAAAGACTCTTCCTTGAGAGCCATAAAGCTAAGGCTCCGTAAGAGAGAAATTGCCAGTGAGAAGTGGTTATCTGGTTTAAACAAGACTAAGAGAAGGGGCGCCTGGATGGCTCAGTCAGTTAAGCATTAAGCATCACCTTCTGCTTAGGTCATGATCTCTAGGTCCTGGGAAAAGCCTGCATCCGGTTTCCTGCTCAGCAGGGCATCTGCTTCTCGCTCTCACCTTCTGCACCTCCCCCCACTCGCGGTCTCTCTCTCTCAAATAAATAAAATAAAAAAAAAAAAAAAAATGAGAGGAAATCACCAAAAGGAGGATCACCAGATTTGAGAATCAGGTAGAAATCCCAATTCAGAATCAAGGATGAGCTGTAATAATAATCTAAAAAGTGGAAAATAAAAAAGTACTGGCAAAAATATGGAGAAATTAGAACTCTCGTACATTGGTGGTGGGAAGGTAAAATGATTCAGCCACTTTGGAAAACAGTTTGGCAGTTCCTCAAAAATGTTAAGATTACCATATGACCCAGCCATTCTACTCCTGGGTACATACCTCCCCAATTGAAAACAGGTACTCAACGTGCATGCAGACACGTATTCATGGCAGCACTATTCACAAGAGCCAAAAAGTGAAAATAACCCAAGTGCCCATCAACAAATGAACGGATAAACACACCGTGATATATACATACAATGGAATATTACTTAGCCACAAAAGGAATGAGGAATGAGGCTGTGATACATGCTACACTGTGTGAACCTCAAAAACATTACACTAAGCGAAAGAAGCCAGACACGAGAGGTCACACATTGTAGGATTCCATTTATATGAAATCTCCAAAATAGCTAATTCCAGAGACAGAATGCAAATTGGAGGTTGCCAAGGGCTAAGGGGAAGAAGGACAGGAGAGAAACTGCTTAATGGTACGGGAATTTCTTCTGGAGTAATCCAAAAGTTTTGGCACTAGCTTGAGGTGGTGGTTGCAGAAACTGAGGGTACTAAATGTCACTGAATTATTCACTTTAAAATGGTTAGGTTTATATTATGTGCATTTCACCTCAAGTTTTTTTTAAAATGTTAAAGAGTTGGGGTGCCTGGGTGGCTCAGTGGGTTAAAGCCTCTGCCTTTGGCTCAAGTCGTGATCCCAGGGTCCTGGGATCGAGCCCCACATCGGGCTCTCTGCTCAGCGGGAGGCCTGCTTCCTCCTCTCTCTGCCCACTTGTGATCTGTCAAATAAATAGATAGAATCTTAAAAAATGTTAAAGAGCCAATAAGCCCTTATAAGCTTAAATTTCTTTGAGAAGCCGGCTCAAGTTTTTAAAAAATGTTAAAGAATCAATAAGTCCTTGTAAGCTTAAATTTCTTTGAGAGGCTGGTGAAAAGTTACTTATTTGGGGCACCTGGGTGGCTCAGTAGGTTAAGCCTCTGCCTTCAGCTCAGGTCTCGATCTCAGGGTCCTGGGATGGAGCCCTTTGTCTCTGCTCAGTGGGGAGCCTGTTCCCTCCCCACCCCCCCACCCCTCCCTGCCTCTCTGCCTACTTGTGATGTCTGTCAAATAAATAAATAAAATCTTTTTTAAAAAGTTACTGTATTCATCGCTGATGAGTTTACTATGTGTGAGTCTCCACCCTCAAAGAAGATGTGGGGTGGGGGGAAAGAATGAGGAAGAGGGTGGGTTACTGACATGAGTAACAGAAACTCTGTGCCTTGAGGGGTAGGAAAAACCCCATAAGCCTCAGATTGTTATTACAGGATGAATATTTTGATTTCTCAAGTAATCGTTTTTATAGAAACCGAACAGTGAGCTGGGAAAGCAGTAAGTGAAATACCATAACAAAAAAATCCTGCCTCTGGTTTGGTGGACCTTTTCTACTTCTAGGTACATTTGAATGTGACAGTTTTCTTATTAGGAGACAGTGAAGTGGAGTAGATCTAGCCAACACCCACCTACCCATTCAACCTCCAACCCCACCAAAATCAGCATTCCTTTTATATTTAATTAAAAAACAGAGGGTCTAGGTCCAACATTCTAGGTAACTATGTACTTCAGTTTTTTATAACACTTAAATCATACTTAGGATTTTGAGGCCCCTGTTTAGCATTCTGGCCTCTGCTAGAGAGCAGAAAATACCCATCGCCCAGGAGGAAACAGACACTGAGAATGAGCATTATTTTATATCACAGGAAAACTTCTGTAGACACAAAAGGGCTTTGTGGGAATTAACTAATCCAATTCTCTTCATTTCCTTCATGGGAAAACAAGGCCCAAGAAGTTGAAGTTCCCCTGAATCATGGATAGCAGCCAAGGATGAAGACCTCACATATCCAGTATCCCTTCTAAAAGTTAGCAGATACTGGGACACCTGGGTGGCTCAGTTGGTTAAGCAGCTGCCTTCGGCTCAGGTCATGATCCCAGCGTCCTGGGATCGAGTCCCATATCGGGCTCCTTGCTCGGCAGGGAGCCTGCTTCTCCCTCTGCCTCTGCCTGCCACTCTGTCTGCCTGTGCTCACTCTCTCTGACAAATAAATAAAATCTTTAAAAAAAATAAAAGTTAGCAAATACTATGTATAGAAGAATGAAACTTGACCATTCTCTTACACCATACTCATGTTAATACATGAGGTAGGAATCTATCAAAATCCTAGAGGAGAACATAGGCAGTAACTTCTACAACATCGGCCACAACAACTTCTTTCAAGACATGTCTCCAAAGGCAAAGGAAAAAAAGCGAAAATGAACTTTTGGGACTTCATCAATGTCAAAAGCTTCTGCATAGCAAAGGAAACAGTCAACAAAACAAAGAGGCAACCCATGGAATGGGAGAAGATATTTGCAAATGACATTACAGACAAAGGGCTGATATCCAAGATCTATAAAGAACTCTCAAACTCAACACTCAAAAAACAGATAATCATGTCAAAAAAATGGTCAGAAGACATGAACAGACACTTCTCCAAAGAAGACATACAAATGGCTAACAGACACATGAAAAATGCTCATCATCATTAGCCATCAGGGAAATTCAAATCAAAACCACACTAAGATACCACCCTATGCCAGTCAGAATGGCCAAAATTAGAAAGACAGGAAATAACAAGTGTTGGAAAAGATGAGGAGAAAGGGGAAACCTCTTACACTGTTAGATGGGAATGCAAGTTGGTGCAGCCACTTTGGAAAACAGTGTGAAGATTACTCAAAAAATTAAAAATAGAGCTACCCTAGACCCTGCAATTGAACTTCTGGGTATTTATCGCAAAGATACAGATGTAGTGAAAAGAAGGGCCATATGTACCCCAATGTTCACAGAAGCAATGGCCACAATCGCCAAACTGTGAAAAGAGCCAAGATGCCCTTCAATTGATAAATGGATAAAGAAGATGTGGTCCATATATACAATGGAATATTACTCAGTCATCAGAAAGGATGAATACCCAACTTTTGTATCAACATGGATGGGACTGGAGGAGATTATGCTGAGTGAAATAAGTCAAGCAGAGAAAGTCAATTATCATATGGTTTCACTTACTTGTGGAGCATAAGGAATAACATGGAGGACATTAAGAGAAGGAAAGGAAAAGTGAGTTGGGGGAAATCTGAGGGGGAGACAAAGCATGAGAGACTGTGGACTCTGAGAAACAAACTGAGGGTTTTGGAAGGGAAGGGGGTGGGGGGTTGGGTGAACCTGGTGGTGGGTATTAAGGAGAGCACGTATTGCATGGAGCACTGGGTGTGTACATAAACAATCTTGGAACACTGAAAAATATAAAATAAAATTTTTTAAAAAGTCAGCAAATAAACATAGCCAGCATTTATAACTGGGTATTACAGTGAGGGGGTTTGGTCCCTTTAGTCAAATACTTCCTCACCAAAAATAAGTATTAGAACTTTATGGCAACTGACATTGATACAGAAAAATCTCTAATCAAATATCTCAATCTGAAGCACCAGGCCAGGTAGAGGACTCTAGCTTTTAACCAAACCTGACCAGTCTTTTCCTTTAGGTAATAATGGGCACCACTCTGGGGGATAAACACCATTCCTCGCCATGGTGACGGAGGTGGAAATTCTGTGGCCAGTGCAATGAAGAAAGGACTGGCTCTGAAATCACTCTGGATGGGCTTGAATACCAGCTCTACCATTAACTAGGTTTGACTATCACAGGCAAGTTGTTCAACTTCTGAGTTTCCATTTCCTTACCCGTAAAATAGCCTTCTCATTTGTAAAATGTCCTTTGTAAGCCATCCCATTTTACAAAATCTAAGTCATTTTTATTGTCCCAGAAGAACTTGCTTCAGTATCAGGGGTGTTGGGACAGCTGGTCCAAGCACACATGGTCTATCATCTGGCTCTGTAAGAGCTGGTCTCACATAATCTGTGTCCTTCCTGGCGGAATCCTGGCGGAATCCTGGCGGGACTATGGGGACTGTAGATTTGCTTTTCCAACCTCAGCACCTAAAAACAGTATGGGTACCTGATAGGCACGCAAAGTTGATGAAATATCTGCCATCTGTCAAGGTTTATAAGCTCATCCCTACCCTCTTAGCCAGCCCAAACATCAATTTCCAATACTGCTTGGATTTTCCAATTCTATTTTTATGCTAAGTCGTAACTATGCACCTTATTTTCCCTATGATACCATATGTGTGTGCACACAAGGGAAAAAGATTAGAAATTGCAAGAGACAGCATTAAATCCTTCCAAGTATACATTTTATAGCATATACTAACTTGCTATTATTGGGGGATTCCTGGTAATGACTGGGAGGGGTATGCTCTCTCTGGCCTACTTGCTAACAAGAACTGCTGATGTCTAGCAGTCACCTGAAGTAACAAAGACCCAGCTTCTTAAGAATTATGCTGGAGGGAAAGAGAACTGTGAAGCATTTTAGATGTTAGACTAAGGCCTCTTTAGATGTCAGATTCCCATTATCAGGACAAGGCAGCACAGCAAGACTCCAGCCGTTCAATGCTAGGGAGAAACGAAGGGGCTTTCGCCAAGGGAGCACCAGCATTATAATATTTATACCACATTTGCCATCCACTGGTACCGTTCTTTGACCTGCTTACACAGAGCAGGTAGTTTCTATGGCCACCTGCCTTTTACAGGTGTGGAAATCAAAGTGAACTTAAAGTCACCCAAGGCCACACAGCCAAGAAATGGTCAAGCCTGGATTCAAACCAGACAGTTGGTTCCCAGAGCCCAGCCTCTTAGCCATCACATGTGCTGCCTCTCACCACTAAGAGCATTCCTCTTTCCTTCATCTGATGAGGAAGAGAAAGGAAAAGGTGCCCCCAAAGACTACAGAGGCATCTGCACAGACACCTAAGGAGCAGGGGACAGGGTGAGTATATGGAGGTTGGGGGCTCCAGAGTCAGGCTTCTCAAGTTCCCACCTGTGCTGCAGCACATACAGTTGTCTGACATTGTTAATGACTTCTCCACTGGCCCCATTTTCCAGGTGAGGAAACTGAGCTCCTCAGTGAAACCTCATGGAATTAACTAGAACCCACATAAAAGCTCCTATCACAGTGCCTGGAACAGACACGCCCAAAGTATGTTCACTTTATGGTGTCTGACCTTAGAAATGAAAGCTGACATATTTGCTGTTCACTGTATATTATTCCAACGGATCCTAGCTATATTAGTTTTACCATGGTTTGAGGAAGAAAAATCCTAGGTCCTAAATATCATACCAGCCACAGGAAAACAGCATGGGCTTGGGAAAACAGAGTTAAGCTTGGCTCAGGTCCCGTTGCTTTCTGCTGTCAGGGGGAACGACGCAGTAGGGCGGGCGGTCGGGCTTCTTTGCCATCAGCTCACTTAACTATCATTAGAACATTCAGATGTAGGCTTGGGCATGGTGGCCCCGGCTTTGGCATCTCAGGGAGTTAGACAATTTTACACGGATAAGTTATTTTCAGAGGCCCTGAAAATGGCACATAATACAACAGTTTAGAATTGCACTTAGATTAGGTGTGCTGGTGTTCTACAGTTCCTACCTAGGGAAGGGCTGGGATCCAGCATTTAATTATAGCGGAATGCAAAGTGCATTTGTAATTTCAGTACTCTAACATTTTCTAGGCAAAAATTATTTACCGTTGTTAGGACCTTTCAAAACAGCTCTGCAGAGTCTTGCCATGTGGGCCTCTAGGAGTCTCCTGGACACTCCACATGACCATCTCCAGCTAAAATTCTAGAAGCAAGGCTAAAGGGAGGCCTCCTTGGTCCCTTTCCTCAGGTTCACACCCAAAATTTGGTCCTTGCATTTTTAAACCCTTTGCAGGTGGAGAGTCTAGATATGTAAGGATAGAGGAAAAGGAACATGTGTCTCAAAAAGTGGAGCAAACAGGGGCGCCTGGGTGGCTCAGTGGGTTAAAGCCTCTGCCTTCAGCTCAGGTCATGATCCCAGGGTCCTGGGATCGAGCCCCACATCGGGCTCTCTGCTCAGCGGGGAGCCTGCTTCTCTACTCTTTCTCTGCCTGCCTCTCTGCCTACTTGTGATCTCTGACTGTGAAATAAATAAATAAAATCTTTAAAAAAAAAAAAAGTGGAGCAAACATAACCTAAACCTTGGATTCTAGAGGAAGTGCTTTAAGACAGTATAGTACAAGCAGGGAAAGATCCCAATTGATAATTACTCCTATTTTAGTATCAAGACATCGGTTGACTTTTCTTCATATTGTAAGAAGGAGTTTGGGGGGCACCTTGGTGGCTCAGTGGGTTAAAGCCACTGCTTTCAGCTCAGGTCATGATCCCAGGGTCCTGGGATAGAACCCCGCATTGGGCTCTCTGCTGGGCGGGAAGACTGCTTCCTCTTCTCTCTCTGCCTGCCTCTCTGCCTACTTGTGAGCTCTCTCTGTCCAAAAAAAAAAATAAATAAATAAAAACTTAAAAAAAAAAGAGTTTGGACTTCAGTTAATACAACTCATTCCTCCCTTCATAAACTGATGATCTGCATCTCACAAGAATGAAGAAGTTCAGCTTTGTTTGTTCTACGTGCTGAATGCATAACAAGCTTTCAGCATAACAGTGCTGCATGGTCTTTAGCATTGCACGTAGACAACACTTCTGCCACTTGAAACTTGTAGCAAATGTGTACACGCAAGCTGTTTTTCATTTCCTTTTTAATTGGGGTAAGCGGGAAAGCTGGTTTGGATTAAGGATATTTAAAGGGACTCGTTTTGTGTATCTATAATAGAAACCTAGCCTGTGCTTGTCAAATGGCAGTTTTAATAAGACTGATTAATAATGACACATAGCAAGTAGGTGAATGTGTCCTTCCCAAGATCTTCAAAAGTTTGTTCCTTTCCGTAGGCCGTAGGCTTGCTCCAATATTTATACTGTTCAACTTACTTGGCATACTTTCTTTCCCTTCCTTCAGGACCGATAGGAGTAAACTTTATATCAGTCACTAGGAGGTCTTGATTATTCTAGACTCTACATTCACAGCATCTGAGAAGCTGTAGCTTTGCTGTATTCGAAAGGTTCTTGAATTCCAAACAAGCTTTCTCCACTTGGAAGAGTAGTTATTTGTTATAGTAAAACAAACTATGAAACTTTACCGGGAGTTCTAAAAGAAGACTTACGAACAGAAATTCCATGTTTTTGGATGCTGAGTGATAACTTTATATAGAAACATAAAGGTCAAACGGAGCCATCACAAATTAATAATGAGAGCGACATGTCATGGTAAGCTGGCAGGCTGTCTGGGGGTGGGCGTAATCAGTTTGGCCTCCTGCCATATGAATTCAGCATTTGTCTCGATACAGAATAGTAAAATGTGTAAGAAGTCAGACAAAATTAGACAAAAATAGCAGACTTCATTAAGATGGCATGGAAAAGAGTCTTAACAATTTACCTCAAGAATTTAAAAAACCCTTCTCTATGTAAAAATAAACTAACTGGAAAAGGCTATAAGTGTAACAAAGAGTAATTACTTTTAATATTATGGTGAACTCCTACAAATCCTTACGGGAAAAAATAATGAAAAAGTAAGTAGACAGAAAGAATTAAGTTTTATACACACTCTCTACAAAAGATAAAATGCTATTTCTTGAAGAGGTTTTTAAAAATCATCAATTTCTATTTCTGATTACCAGTGAGGTAAGGCAGTGAGATCATTTTCACT
Organism: Taxidea taxus jeffersonii; assembly: GCA_003697995.1. Classification (NCBI taxonomy): domain Eukaryota; kingdom Metazoa; phylum Chordata; class Mammalia; order Carnivora; family Mustelidae; genus Taxidea; species Taxidea taxus. The sequence goes on from ML111904.1 coordinate 51,377, forward strand.
TACAAATTTTCTTTTGTGCCATTTTTGTTTTGAATGCTACTGAGAGTTTGTAAAAGATACTTAAGCAGGGGCACCTGGGTGGCTCAATGGGTTAAGCCTCTGCCTTCGGCTCAGGTCATGATCTCAGCGTCTTGGGATCAAGCCCCACATCGGGCTCCATGCTCATGGAGAGAGAGGGGGAGCCTGCTTCCCCCTCTCTCTCTGCCTGACTCTCTGCCTACTTGTGATCTCTCTCTGTGTCAAATAAATAAATAAAATCTTTAAAAAAGAAGATACTCAAGCACATTGCTGGTAGGAACGTATCATAGGAAAGAACTATATTGTGTATCCCTTTAAAAAAACTTGGTAATTTGTACTCAGAACCTTAAGAATAGACCTATCTTTCAACACAGTTCTACTTCTGAGCATCCACAGTAATAATTCTCCACACATAAAAATAGCCAAATGTCTGTGCCTTTATAAGCAGCAAACAAAGAAGGAGCATTCAAATGTCTGACAATGGAAAAATAAGTTTGATATGATAATGTGTTAGAGCGAAGTCAGGAAACAGACGGCTAGTCCTATTTTTGTATAGCCTGTGAGCTAAAAATGGTTTTAAATTCAATCATTTAAAAATGGCCAAGGGCAAAACAAAACAAAACAAAAACCAAAGAATATTGCATGACCCATGTAAATTATATGAGTTACATTAAATTTACATTTCAGCATACTTTCCTTTATGTAGTGTCTATAGCTACTCTTGCACCAACCATGGCAGAGTTCCACTGTTGCAACAGAGACCTATGGCCACAAAGCCTAAAATATTTAGTGTTTGGCCCTTTACAGAAAAAAATTGGTGACTCCTCTGTTAGAACACTGTGCAGCCGTGAAAAGTGTTCTTGAGGAGTTTGTAACAATGATCGAAGCTACATGATATAATGGTTAATAAAAATGCAGGACGTAAAGATAAGTATACATATCAAAAGGACACACAAACATGAAAAAATTATATTGTTTTGGGTATTGAGACCAATGAGTGATGCTATAATCCTTCCTGCTTTTCTCCAATATTAAGACTTACTTTATAATGGTGAACAAAGCTATTTAAAAGGAAAAGCAAAGCAACATGTGGCTACGGAATTTTATGAAAGTCAGAAAATAATCTTAGAACTTACCTGTCAACACAACTTTTCCAGATACAAAGATAAGCAACACAATTCGTGGTTTCACCATTCTATAAATAAGGCCAGGAAACAGCTCAGGTTCATAACTGTTCAGATATAAAAGGAAAAAGTTAAAAATAGTACTATTCAACTACCTTCCCCAAACATTCGAGACCCAGCATGTTAAAGCTATTCTACCAAAAACTTTTGGCCCTCTTAATAAAAATAGTCTGGAGTGCCCTATGCAGGTCCTTGTGACAATCAAGAACAGAATTCATCTTTGATCATAACATTTTTTTCAAGTGCAGGTCATGCTAAGCCATTAGAAATTAAGGTAACTTAGGGCATCAAATTTAATGTATTAAGATCTTGTTGGTTAAAAAAAAGTCTGATAAAAATACATAAACATGCTTTCTAAATTTCCTAAATTGTCCAAGTTTCCCAATAATGAGCATATTTTGTATATATTTATAAACTGCTAAAGATAACGATTTTAGAACCTATGAAGTTTTCCAGACCACCATGATTTGTCTCTGGACAAGTGCTGTAAAGAAAACTAAACTAGGGGGGCGCCTGGGTGGCTCAGTGGTTTAAGCCTCTGCCTTTGGCTCAGGTCATGATCTCAGGGTCCTGGGACGAGCCCCGCATCGGGCTCTCTGCTCAGCAGGGAGCCTGCTTCCTCCTCTCTCTCTGCCTGTCTCTCTGCCTACTTGTGATCTGTATCTGTCAAATAAATAAATAAAATATTTTTAAAAAAAGAAAACTAACCTATCCCAACACTTAAAAATTTAGGATTTGTAGGGCACCTGGCTGGCTCAGTTGGAAGGGCACTGGACTTTTGATCTCAGGGTCATGAGATCAAGCCCCATGTTGGGTATAGTGATTACTAAAAAAAAAAAAAAAAAGAAAGAAAGAAAGAAAAAGAAACTTAAATTTAGAATTTGGTCCTATAAATAATAACTCACTCATATTTACTACTAAATGGAGGAAGAGAAGGATAGGGCTAAGAATTGCTTCAGCCTCCCCCATAGAGAAGTAGAGAGACTCTTAGGCTTAAGGAGACTTCAAAAAAGAAGTCAAGAGTTAAAAGGAAGCTGACAAAAGCAATGGCTAAGAACAGATAGAAGAAAAAAAGAAATCTGAGAAATGAAACACAATACACATAAATTTTTGCTTTTAATGGGTGAATCAGGACCACACAGAAAAACTCCCTCCGTTTCATTCTGCAATGAGTAAGACCCACACAACAGCAGATGTGAAATCTCTTACTGGTACCAGAATGATGCGTTACAGCAGGGAGGCTACCCTTCTGGAGCAAATGGAGGTGGCTCTGGGTAGACTTGTCTTCCTGGGATGTCACTCTTACCACAGAAAGCCTGTCAAGACTTTACTCACTTACCACCTCTCAACACGGGGAGTCAATGATACTGGCTGGAGCCCTGGAAAATTTGTATGGGAGCAGAGGTTTGAACCAAGAAAGTGAAAGCTAGAGACACAGAAGGAATGTTTTCATTTGATCTTCCAACAGAATCTTAGCATTTTTAAGGGAAAGGGGGGGGTGCCTTGTTGGCTCAGTTGGTTGAGGGTCCAACTCTTGGTTTCAGCTCAGATCATGATCTCGCAGTTGTGAGACCGAGCCCCACATTGGGCTCTGCACTCAGCAGGGAGTCTGCTTGGGATTCTCTCTCCCTCTGTCTCTCCCCCTGCTCATGTTCACTCTCTCTCTCTCCTCTCTAAAATAAATAAATAAATCAATCTTTTAAAAGAAGAGGGAAAAGAGAAAACAAAGTCTTCGGTATGTAAGTGATAGCAGACTGCAGTTGGCTTTCACAACTATACTTTTAAGATGCTAGCATAATAAGCTTCCAAAGAGATACTTCATTTTACTTATCCTCTACCTCACTGCAAGAGAAAGTTGAGGTGGGGGGGTGGGGAGGAGATTTTGGTTAGGGATGGAGAATTTCGTAAGTTCAAGAATAACAAGTATTTGCCAATCTCTTGGCCAACCCAACTTCAACTCACCATTCACGTCCTGGCTTAAATGTCACTTCCCATGAGAACTTCTACCAGCACACTCCCCCAACCCTGTTGCATTAAATACCCCGCTTAATGGTACCACGGCACTGCAAGGGGTGTCCACTTTAGAGTTTCTGTGTTATCTCTAGTTACCATATTATCTTTAGCTTTTCGGTCTTCCCTTTTAGAGAGTGAGCTCCATGAGGGCAAGGGACAGTGGCTGTATTTTTTTTTTCTTCTTTTTTCCTTTTCCCTTTTTGAGAGAAAGAGAGTGCACCAGCGTGGGTTCAGGACCTGGGAGGGTAGGGCTGGGGGTTGGGAGGGGGAGAGGGAGAGCAGGCTCCATGCTCAGCATGGAGCCCATTGCAGGGCTCAACCTCACAACCCTGAGACCATGACCTGACCCGAAATCAAGAATCAAGGGCTCAACTGACTGAGCCCCCAAGGTGTCCTGGACCCTAGCTATACTGACTATCATGGTCACTGTAGCATCTGCTACATGGTAGTCACCTAGGTACGATTCACTTAAGAAATAGTTATTATCAGGATAGCTTGGATTTAGAAACTGAAGGAAGGGAGGACAATGCTCAGGGAAAACTGGAAATAATTATGGTGTAGAAATACTGACATCCCCCAGTGACAAGGGGATACTTGTGGTATCAGATGTTAATACACAAACTTGTAGAACCAGGGGAATTAAAGGAACTTGAGGTTTTAACATAGGCTAACTTTTTTTTTTTTTTTTAAGATTTTATTTGAGAGAGAGAGAATGAGCAAGCATGAGCAGGGTGGAGTGGCAGAGAAAGAGGGAGAAGCAGCCTCCCTGCTGAGCAGGGAATCCAACATGGGGCTTGATCCCAGGACCCTGAGATCATGACCTGAGCCAAAGGAAGATGCTTAACCGACGGAGTTACCCAGGCGCCACTTGACATAGGCAAACTTGACCTAATAATTACAACTGATGTGTGCCATGGTTCCCCACAGAGCTGCAGACACTTAAAGAGAGGCCTCATTTTTTTTAAAGATTTATTTTGTCAGAGAAAGAGTGAGAACAAGCAAGGGGAGAGGCAGGCAGGGGGAGAAGCAGACTCCCCACTAAGCAAGGGGCCCGATGCAGGACTCCATCTCAGGACCCTGGGAACATGACCTGAGCTGAAGGCAGACACTTAACCGACTGAGCCACCCAGGCGCCCCATGAGAGACATCATTTTAAAGACATAAACCTGTTGGGAGAGAAGTGTTTTAACGCCCCAATGTTATCAATACACACACTGGAGCTGCAGTCCATAATGTAACAGTAGAGCCTGAATGGCAAACTTTTGGATCAGGCAAAAGTAAGACTAGAAAGAGATAGTGGCAGGGGTACAATGCAGGCTTTCTTGCTCTTTTTTAAAAAGATGGAGGAGGTAATAAAACTGTTTCAGAATGAAGACAGAACAGTGATGGATCCCTCCAAGTGGCTAAAGTCAGCTCATATGATGAACTTTCATCTTGCCCTGCTCTCCATTTTATCTCTCAGAACGTGGCAGTAGTGACAAGGGGGCACTCTTGCTCTAGACTTAAACCCGAGCTACAAAGACGACGATGTTGGAGAAAAAGAAATGAAAGGCAACATGGGAGGAACAGCACACATCATTTTAGAGCCCTTAACAGCCAGGGAGTAGAGAACTCAATCTGATACAGACAGGCAGAATTCAGGTGGAGATCTTTCATATATTCAGAAAAAGTGGTTTTAGAGAAGAGACAGACTGGAGGCCCATGGTTGAGAATCTGGAAGAAAAAATAGCTTCTGTGTTGAGATACTCTTAATAACAAGGGTTATGAATTTATAAACCATCCCAAGATTGAAGAAAGAAAAAGATCCCTAAAGAGGCAATATTTCTTGCATGGGGAGCATTGCAGTGAGCTCAACGGGCACCCAATAAGCATATATTGAAAAAAAGATTCATGCAGGGGGGGACGCCTGGGTGGCTCAGTTGGCTAAGCAGCTGCCTTCGGCTCAGGTCATGGTCTCAGCGTCCTGGGATCGAGTCCCACATCGGGCTCCTTGCTCGGCAGGGAGTCTGCTTCTCCCTCTGCCTGCCTCTCTGTCTGCCTGTGCTTGTTCGCTCTCTCTCCCTCTCTGTCTGACAAATAAATAAATAAAATCTTCAAAAAAAAATTCATGCAGTGGGAAAAATACAATCAAGGGGGAAATAAACAATGCCTGAAGAATATCATCAAAGCCAAATCTCAGCATGAACTTGGATTTTTTGAAAAGCTAGGAAAAAAACAAAGCAATTTTTAATAGCTGTTCAGACCATGTCTCAAAAAGAAGGCCAACAAGCATTAGAAAAAGCTCAGCTGCAGGATCCCTGCTCACTCTATTCATAGGAATGACCACTCCAGGGCAAAGGGGAGGAAAAGCAGAGTGAAAGGACAGAAGTTGAGGCTAGAGAAAGAGAACGTAAGAGCATCTGTGATTCTGAGCAGCTCAGTGGCCTTGGACTGGTATGTGTGCCCCAGGGTGCTGGGCTCAAGGGCTGACCCGTCCACCTCCATCACTGCTGAGGGCCCGACAGGCTGGGAGAAGCATCAAAGTAGCTGAGGGAAGAGGACTCTGAGCCTCTGCTTTTGAGACAGGCAGTTACGTGGGAAGCAGCAGCCTGCAGAGGCTCCCTGAGGAGCGGGACTCCACTAAAGAAGAAACTGGTGGGGGGCTAGCATGACACAAGCACACAAAACCTCTGGAAATCAACAGGACACACACTAGATAGCCTTGCCTTCACAGAAGGTGCTAGACCACTCTTTCTTCATCCTCTTCAACCCTCTCCTCTGTGCCAGCTGCCAGCCATTAGCCCCTTCCAACCTGCCTAACCCATCTCCTACCCCTTCTCTTCTGGGGTCTCCACCCCATCCCCAAGGCCAGTGTGCCTTCTCAGGAATCTGCATGGTAGTGAGTCTCAAGCCTCTGGCAAGCAGGACTGACACCACCCGCGAGCTTGTTAGAACTGCAAATTCAAGGGGTGCCTGGGTGGCTCAGTGGGTTAAAGCCTCCACCTTTAGCTCAGGTCCTGGTTCTAGGGTCCTAGGGTCCTAGGGTCAAGCCCCACATTGGGCTCTCTGCTCATCGGGGAGCCTACTTCCCTTCCTCTCCCTCTGCCTACCTCTCTGCCTACTTGTGATCTCTGTCTGTCAAATAAATAAAAAAAAATCTTAAAAAAAAAAAAAAGGGGCACCTGGGTGGCTCAGTGGGTTAAAGCCTCTGCCTTCGGCTCAGGTCATGATCCCAGGGTCCTGGGATCGAGCCCCGCATAGGGCTCTCTGCTCGGCAGGGAACCTGCCTTTCTCTCTGTGCCTGCTTCTCTGCATATTTGTGATTTCTATCTGTCAAATAAATAAAATCTTAAAAAAAAAAAAAAAAGAACTGCAAATTCAAGCAACATCTAGGACAATGCAGCCCAGGTAGCAAAGTGTTTTTAGAAAAGCGGGCCAAGGGGCGCCTGGGTGGCTCAGTTGGTTGGATGACTGCCTTCGGCTCAGGTCACAATCCTGGAGTCCCATGATCGAGTCCCACATCGGGCTCCCTGCTTGGCAGGGAGTCTGCTTCTCCCTCTGACCTCTCTCCTCTCATGCTCTCTCTCTCAAATAAATAAATAAAATCTTTAAAAAAAAAAAAAGAAAAAAAAACAGGCCAAGTGATTACTGTGCAGTTTAATTTTGAGAACCATGTTTCAGAAGACTGGACACATGCAATAGCCAGGAAGGACTTAAGCACAGCACTTTAACCCATTCACCTACAATCTTGAAAAAGAAAAACACCACTTTCTCCAAAAGACACACTATATACGGGGCCCATAACACAACTGCAGGATCTTGGTAAACTCAGAAAGTTACAGAAAGGTCATACCTACTGAACTGCTGATGGGTTAGCACCAACCCTTCCAGCCTGATGGCGAATCTTACATCACAGCTTCCAACCATGTTCTGAACTTTAAAATCGAGGAATCTGGCTGGGAACCCCAGCTTCTGCACCACACGAGCATACTTCCTTGCTGCAAGTCGAGACTGCTCTTCACTGGGGAGGGACAAATGTGTTTAAAGAGATCTTAATGATTCTGTCCTCTATACTGCTTGAGCTGTGCTCACACACTTCCCTGATTGTACTTTTAGCTTTTGTACTAGGTCTTTCAGTATATACTACAAACCTGTAGATGCTGAGGACAAGGCCCAGCCTCCCCTACTTGTGTCCCTAGCACCTAGCAAAAGGTATGGCACAATGGTCAAAGCCAAGCCATAAACACGTTCATGTCTTACTTTGACATCTCTCACATATAGGTTATTTTTCTCTTTTACTTGTTTTAAATGCTATTAGATAAAATTAACTATTCCCCTGGTTCTCAAAGTATGTCCTCAGATCTGCAGCAGAGCAGCACCACCTGAGAACTTGTTAGAAATGCAAAGTCCCAGGTCCCAGCCACAGGTACTCTGGGGTTGGGGCCCAGCAATCTGTATTTTAACAAGCCCTCCATATATATAAGGACACATGCATTTAAAAAAAAAAATCAACACAAGGAAATAAGAGGTATGCCAATTAGGTGACAAAGACAGGATATTAGGACTTGAATCTTTATGAAACAAACCACATTTTTAAAAAAAAACATGAAAACATCTCAGAACCTGACCAGTTTTGCTCAGGCTTTCTCTCAGAATGGTCACTCAACACACACCCAACATGAGAAAGAAAGAAATTCATTCAACTTTGTGGCCATACTCTTCTGAGCATTTGTCTTGCTCCAACCCTAAGTCCAGGTCACAGAAGGTGAAGTTCCGCAACATGAGGCTTTATTTGGCAAAACAAAACAATGAGTGGCAAGGGATGCAAAACCTGGTGGGTGAACTGCGTGAACTCTACCCTCTCTTATGGGTTGCCCCATCTTTACTTTGAAAATTAGAAACACCTGATTTTAATTAATGAATTAATTAATGTATATTAATTCCTTCACATATTTCACTCCACTCCACGTTGCTTTTCCTCACCCACTTCTAACTCCTGAGATGTCCCTAGCAAGGCCATGTCCACAAGTTAGCACCGAAATAAACAGTTTCTATTCTGAAAACATACATTCTGCTAACTGGCCCATTACATTGCCCATCGCGCTCATGTTTATAAGGCCAAATTTTAAGAATTTGAGTGGCCCTGTAGTTTTGTGAGATATTAGCTATGAATAGGACATTGAAATTCCCAGGCAAACAGCCTGTGGTTAGAGTCTACATACATGTTTTTCTATGATCACTAGGAAATAAAGAACCTTGAAATGTCACCACACAGTGGTGATAACCACCAGTGGTGATAACAATCCCCTGTAACACAGATTACATTTGACCCTTTTGTACTCTTCCTGGGCAAAAATAGGTATCCTTCACTTGCAAACTTTGGTTATTACAGCTAAAAAGAATAGGTTTGTATCCTTTTTTGGAGGGAATTCTGACAGTTCATAGACTAACCAAAATTTCACAAAGCTCTATCCAAGACTCAAGAACCAAATAGATTTGGGTAACAAGTATCTCTTATCATCTGAACTCAGTATCCAGACTTTCACCATCAGATTTTGGGAACCAGATAAATTCAGATTGGGAAAGATACTCATAAATATGTATGTAATATAAACATATTTTAAAGTGAAAGTTGGATAACAGACTTATAATTTAGTTCCTATTCCTCTATAACTTAACACAATGTTACCATCCTTCCAACTCAATAGGTATGTGTTTTAGTTGCTAAATATAATTTTATTTAATGATCTAATCAAAACTTTATTACTCAGTATTTGTCTCCCATGTTTTTTTTGTTTGTTTGTTTTAAGATTTTATTTATTTGACACAGAGAGAAAGCACAAGTAGGCAGAGAGGCAGGCAGAGAGAGAGGGGGAAGCAGGCTCCCTGCAGAGCAGAGAGCCCAATCCCAGGACCCCAAGACCGTGACCTGAGTTAAAGGCAGAGGCTTAACCCACTGAGCCACCCAGGTGCCCAATCTCCCATGTTTTAATTCTTATTCCCCACCCCCATTTTACACAATGCTGAAATGAACATCCTTGCAATTAAAAATGGTAGATCTCTAGGTCCAAGGATGTCAGATCAACAGAAGAGAAAGCCCAGACACTTATCCAGATACATGTAAAGAATTTAATATGTAAAAACAGGTGGTGGCAGGGGGAATGGATTAAGAATGGACTAGTTACATAAATGCACAAATCCTCCACAAAATATTAGCAAACCATATAAAACAATACATTAAGAAGATCATTCACCATGACGAAGTAGGATTAATTCTGGGGATGCAAGAAAGATTCAATATTCACAAATCAATCAACATGATATACCACATCAACAGAATAAAGGATAAAAATCATTTGACCCTTTAACAGATGCTGAAAAAACATGTGACAAAATTCAGCATCCATTCGTGATTAAACTCTCAACTTGGCTTTAGTGGGAACATACCTCAACCTAATAAATTCCATATATATGAAAAACCTAGCTATGGGGTGCCTGGGTGGCTTAGTCGTTAAGCAGCTGCCTTTGGTTTGGGTCATGATCCCAGAGTCCTGGGACTGAGTGCCACAGGGGCTCCCTGCTCAGTGGGAAGGCTGCCTCCCCCATTCTCTCTGCTGCTCTCCTGCATGTGTTCCCTCTCCCATGGTCTCTCTCTGTCAAATAAATAAATAAAATCTTTAAAAAAAAACCCTAACTAACATAGTCAATGGTGAAAAACTGAGAGCTTTTCCTCTAAGATCAGGAACAAGACAAGAATGTCCACTGTCATTACATTTATTCAATGTAACACTGGAAGTCCTAAACACAGCAATCAGGCAAGAAATAAGAGGTATTCATCCTGGTAAAGAAGAGGTTAAACTGTTACTATGTGCAGATGACAGGATACTATATATAGAAAATCCTAAAGACTCCATCAAACAACTATTAGAAGTAATCAATGGATTCAGTGAAGTTGCAGGACACAAAATACCCAGAAATTGGTAGCATATCTATACGCTAAAAAAAAAAAAGTAGTAAAAGGAGAAATTAAGAAAACAGTTTCACTTATAACTGCACCAAAAAGAATAAAATACATAGGAATAAACATAATCAAAAAGAGGTAAAAGACCTGTACTCTGAAAACTGCCGAACACCGATGAAAGAAACTGAAGACAACACAAGTGAAAAAAAAAATTACATGCTTATGGATTGAAAGAATATTATTAAACTGTTCATATTACCCAAGAAATCTATAGATTCAATGCAATCCTTATCAGAATACCAATAATGTTTTTCACAAAATTAGACTATTACTAAAATGTGCATGGAACCACAAAAGTCCCCAAATAGGCAAAGCACTCTTAAGAAAAACAAAGCTGAAGGTACCACAACACCAGATTTCAAGATATACTACAAAGCTGTAGTAATCAAAACACACAAACAGGCAAAAAAAAAGACCTACAGATTAATGGATGGAGAATCCAGAAATAAACCCTGATTATATGGCCAGTTAATCTATGACAAAGGAGACAAGAATATACAACAGGGAAAGGACAGTCTCTTCAATAAATGACACTGGGAAAACTGGACAGCTACATGTAAAAAAGTGAAACTGGACCACTTTTTAACACTTTTCACAAAAATAAACTAAAGACGGGTTAAAGACCTAAATTTAAGACCTGAAACCACAAAAAATCCTAGAAGAGAATATAGGCAGTAATTTCTCTGACATCAACCACAGCAACATTTTTCTAGATATGTATCCAAAGGCAAGGGAAACAAAAGCAAAAATAAACCATTGGGACTACATCAAAATAAAAAGCTTTTGCACAATAAAGAAACCATCAACACACCAAAAGTAACCTACTAAATAAGAGAAGATATTTGCAAATGACATATCAGTTAAGGGGTTAATATCCAAAATATATAAAAACAGATACAACTCAACACCAAAAAAAAAATCCAAGTAAAATATGGGCCTAGGAACAGACATTTTTCCAAAATAAAAAGCATACAAATGGCCAACAGACACATGAAAAGATCTCAACATCACTCATAATTAGGGAAATGCAAATCAAAACCACAATGAAATATCATCTCATACTTGTTAGAATGGCTAAAATTAAAAAGACAATAATAACCGTTGGTAAGGATGCGGAAAAAAAGGAACCCTAGTACACTGTTGGTGGGAACGTAAATTGGTACAGACGCTGTGGAAAACAGTATAGAGGGCCCTTAAAAAATTAAAAACAAAAACACCATTTGATTCAATAATTCCACTATTGGGTATTTACTCAAAACAAAAAACTAATTTGGAAAGATAAATGTACTCCCATGTTTACTGCAGCATTATTTATAATAGCCAAGATATGGAAGCAACTGAAGTGTCCATTGATAGAAGATAAGGAAAATGAGGTCTGTATACACGATATAGTACGCAGCCATATAAAAGGATGAGATCGTGGCATTTGAGACAACATGAATGGCCCTAGAAGGTATAATGCTAAGTGAAAAAGTCAGACTGAGAAAGACAAATATCACATGATTTCACTCACATACGGAATCTTAAAACAACAACAACAACAACAACAACAACAAAACACAAACAAAAAGCAGAAGCAGTTCTATACATATAGAGAACAAACTCATGGTTGCCGGAGGGGAGGGGGGTTGGGGTTTGGGCAAAATAAGTGATCTGGAGTGGGAGATACAGGCTTTCAGTTATGGAATGAAGAAGTCAGAGGACTAAAAGGCACAGGAATATAGTCAACGCCATTGTAATAGTGAGGACAGCCGAAAGCTACACTCCTGGGGAACCTAGCATAATGTATAAACTTGTTGAGTCACCTGAAACTAATGTAACATTGTGTGTCAACTATACGGAAAAACCGTATGTGGATTCTTCAATAAATGTAACAGGTCACTTACTGGCCATTTGCAAAGAAAAATATGTAGTGAAATAAAATTATAGGCCAGCTCTGCCCAGTACGGTAGCCACTAGCCACTTGTAGCTATTTTTTTTTTTAAATTCTATTTATTTGAGAGAGAGAGAGGTAGATAGAGAGAGAACACAAGCAGGATGGGGAGAAGAAGAGGGAGAGGGAGAAGCAGACTCCCTGCTGAGCAGGGAGCCCAGCACGTGGGGTCACCCAGGAGCCCCCACATGTAGCTATTTATATTTAAATTTAAATTAAGTAAAAAATTATGTTCCAGGGTGGCTGGGTGGCTCAGTCGGTTAAGCGTCTACCTTCGGCTCAGGTCATGATCCTGGGGTCCTAGGATCGAGTCCCACATCGAACTCGCTGCTCAGTGGGGAGTCTGCTTTATTCTCTCTTTCTCTCTCCCTGCCGCTCCCTCTGCCTGTGCTTTCTCGCTCGCTGTCAGATAAAGTCTTTAAAAAATAAAGAATAAAATACATGCAGTTCCTCTGTGTATTACCTATACTTTAGTTGTTCAACAGCCATATTTAACTGGTGGTTACCACACTCGAGAACACAAATGGAAAACATTTCCATTACCTAGAGAAATATCAACATCAAAACATCAACATCATTTGCCAGAAAAATACACAGAGATCAATATTTATATAATGTTGTGCATGCAGAATGCCTTCTTCCTAAGCATGAAGCCAAACATCAAAACTCTAAAGACAAATGGGACTGTACACACCCAAAAATGTTAATTGTATAAAAAAATCATAAAACACCACTAACAGTAATTTGGGAAGTAATATTTATAGTACAAAATGGTGGGAATACTTACAAACAAAAAGCTGACAAAGGAGCAAGAACTCATAGATGATTGGGCAAAAGACACGGTAGGCCATTACATGCTTATACATGAAATATTCATCTCATTAGCAAATCAAAGACATGTAATTACCACTTTTTTTTTTTTTTTGCTAAACCATTTGGCAAACATTAAAAAAAATGTTAACACCCAGTGTTCTTGGGAGGAAATGAATCTCAGTATATATGTAGAGCGAAGACAGATTCACACAGCCTTTCAGGAGGACAATTTACTACTCATCTTCTAACACTTAGAGGAAGGAGCAGCGCTCGCCCTGCAGTTTGATGGTGAAAGGCTCTGTATTGGCACAAGGCTTCCTCTGTGTGAGATCCAGGAAAAGGGAGCCTTTTCAGAGTTGCCTCCTGAGCTAATGCTCAAGATAATGGTCAAGGAGTACCTAATTTGCCTCCTTTAAAAAGTTCTATCCAATTACCTGCAATAAGGAAGATATACAATAACTACTTCTCCAGGCTTCTTGTAACAGGTTTCATCACTACGGTAGTTTTTAAGTGCACCTTACGATCAAGTTCTAACAGCCCACCTAAATCCCCTTGGTTTTTTTGTTTGTTTGTTTTTTGCAGGCTCTCCACTGAGCAGAGGGCCCGATGTGGGGCTCGATCCCAGGACCCTGGGATCATGACCTGAGCCAAAGGCAGAGGCTTTAACCCACTGAGCCACCCAGGCGCCCCATAAATCCCCTCGGTTTAATGGGGGAACTGCAAAGTGGGATAGGAGTTGGTATTATGCAACTGAATGTTTTAACCCCAAATCTGGCATTTTATGCACCTAACTCTTCGACAAAGTATTTTGCTTCTCCTAGGTGTTTTGGAACATAAATCCTATCCTTCCCTGTTTTATATACTGTAATTATTTGTCTGAGAAGGTTTGGAGAGTGGTTCTGCATACCTTTTGGCTCCCGTGCAGACCATTTTCCCAGAGCTAAATATGAGGGCGGTTGTTCTGGGCTCTCGGATCCTCATTATGACAGCAGCAAACCTCTACACACAGAAGTCAAAAGGACAATTAGCCTCTGCTAGGATGTAACACTATTCCAGCTGAAGGGCTGAACTGGACATAAAAGGGTCTTGAATAAATGGAGATCGGGCGGGAAAGCGAAACAATGGTCTCCTCGCGCTAAGGTAAACAAAAACAATCACGGTTCTAAAATGTACTTTAAAAAAACAGGTAAGGATAATAACAATAAAGCTGAAATTTGAGTGCCTGATCTATTTCAAGCCTGCTACTAAGAGTTTTACAGGTTTTATCTCCTTTAGTCTCAGGATAGAGCTCAACTGTGTCCATGATCGTCACCATTTAGTGCACAGGGAAAGGGAGTGGCTGTTTAGTTTTCCACATTCCACAGGCAACAGTAAAGTTGAGATTGGAAGCCACGACTAATCAGATGCTGTGGTTTTTTACTTGGAAATACTTCCTTTTTCTTTCAAAGACTGTTTGGGGAGGGGAGAGTATAAAGTATGTTATAGTTTTGCCAAGACTCTAGAACATACTAAAAAGAAAAAAAAAGCCAAACTATAGAACAGAATATATATATGTTGATAGGCATGCTGAAGATGAGGGACACATTGATTTTCAGTTCTCAGTGTGGTGCCCCGCCCAGCAGCATGGGCAGGCCCTCTGGGAGGTGCTAAAGCAAGGGGCACCAGGGCTACTGGCCTGCCATGCTGATATGTTACCAAAGACTTGCTGCTCCTTTTGGTCCTACCCAGGCGGCCCCTTCTGTGCTCATCTTCCCCCAGCAAGCTGGGAAGGAAACCAGGGTGAGTATTCTGCACGACTGCAGCTTCTATGGGTTGGAGGGGGTCCACGGGACCAAGGTGGGACTGGCAGTTTCAGATTTGAAATGTTGACAGTAAAAGAGCCCTGAGTCAGCACTGCACAGAGCTGATTAAATCTGGTGAATGTTTTCCAAGTGTTTAAGGTAATACTCTAACCCAGTATGCATTTTATTCAATTCTGAATGGAGCTTAAGTGCCAAACCAGAATTTCTCTGGCTGTCAAGTTTGGATAGATCCTATATACAAAAACAAAATGAGGGAGAGCAGAGGATGATGGACAACAAAATATGCTTAAATATGCTGATTTAATAGTGTGGGCAATCATGGCTGTGGCCATAAGAATCCTAGCTTATCATTGTGTTTCTGTGCTCATTCTGGCCAAATATTTCCAGAAGAAGGAAATATTTGGCTAATATTCAAAGTACACTTAAATTCAGAAATCAGGGGTGCCTGGGTGGGTTAAGGCCTCTGCTTTCGGCTCAGGTCATGATCTCAGGGTCCTCGGATGGAGCCCAGAGTCGGGCTCTCTGCTCAGCAGGGAGCCTGCTTCCTCCCTCTCTCTCTGCCTGCCTCTCTGCCTACTTGTGATCTCTGTCAAATAAATAAATAAAATCTTAGAAAAAAAAATAAATTCAGAAATCAGCAAGAATACTCCCACAACAGCAAAAATGACTTAATCCATGAATAGCTGATGCTCACAAGGTCCTCTGTGTTCCTAAAAATACGACCCTTTTCATCTAAGTCCGTAAATCCTCCACCATCCAAGACAGTGAACTTTTCCCTAGTAGGGACAAGGCCTTACTCATCTTTGCATTCATTGGTGCAGAGACCAGCCAATAACAAAATGTTGATGGAATGAACAATTCTACTTCTTTGGTTAATAGGCCATTAAAATTGGATGCTTAGCCTTGGCAGGACACTATAGAGTAAATTTTATTAGACTTTGAGAGAAAAGAAATCCCTGAATCTTACATCAGAAAGTAGAAGCTTGAACTTCACACTTGAAGCAATTTACCTTTCTCAAGTAAGGGAAATTATAAATGGAAAAATATGTGGCAGGCAGGTGGGACAGCATTTAGGAAAAAAACTATGAACTATGATGGCATTTTAAAGAAGGTTAGCATTCCCATGGGCTGAAAGGGGTCATACTGAAAAATCTTTTCGAATGACAAGGGGAAGACCTTAACTTTTAGGAACTGCTCAATCACTGCTTTTATTCAGCATGGAGAATGAGGTTATTTTTTAGAACTTCAAAGCAGACAATGAGGCAATTAACCTCTTGAGTTGCCAAAAGCTTTGCTCTAGTAATTTTTTTTTCTGTTTTAAAAACAAAAACAAAGGAATGAGTCAATAACATGATCATATGAAGTAAATCTAAGTAGAAGCTAGTTGTTGAAAGGAATACTGAGAAATCTCACCTTTGGGTTATATTCTGCATTTTTTGCGTGCAAAGCTATTTTCTTCAGATCCAATTTACAGGCCAGGTTTACAGTGGAAACTATATTCCTGATGAAATAAGTCATTTTAGGAAATTACATCAGACATAAAAGTAAAAAAGAATTAAAATGTATTAACTTCCTCATTTCACAGATTGTAGATTAGCAACTTCCTAGGAGAATTAGTCTCAATGTGAATATACTGTAATGCAATAAACCCTGGTAAAATGTAAAGATTCCAAAGTGAAGCACTAAAAATACTAAAAATAAAATGTCATGACTCGCTGGTGAAAAGCAAGTTTTAAATCTTTTTCAAAACCATGCCTCAAAACAGAAAGCATAATTCTAAATCAATTTGCAAACTGAATTCAATTTTACATCCCAACCACAATTCTCAGCAATTACAGTGCTGTAATATAAACAATACAACCCATCAAGAATATATATACTAACTCTTAAGTCTCTCTTAGGAGATCAAGAACTAGTACTTCACTTTACAGGTAACCAAACTGTCTAAAGCCACAATCCATTAAGAATGGACAAAAGAATAATTAAACCTGAAATGCTCTTCCCTACACTATTATTCTGAAATTAGTCATCATTACATTCAGAAACTAAAATGTGTAACTGGGAGCATCACCCATTAAAAACACACACATACACATGTAAACAACTTACTGTAGCTGAGGCACAATTCCAGAACATTCTGAAACAGGGGTCATTGGTGTCATGGGCGTTATGGACACCAGAGGCATGGAGTTTGGTTTCTCAAGAGAGGGCTGGACTGAGTCAGCATCACCAAGGTACAGATGTGAGTGGGAATTCGACACATTGCTGCTGCTTATTAAGCCCAGACCAATGTCCTGTTCTCTGGGTAATGACAACCTACTTTGCGGACTTTTAGTTTTACAATTTTCTTCAATTTCATGCTTGCTTCTAACGACACTCTGGTCTTTATTTTCTTGGGTAAGTTCATCTGGTAGGAAGCTAAGATCCACACATGAGAAATGGCCAGAGGTTTCTTGGACTTCTTCCAGATGTGAATTAAACACAGTCTCTGGATGGGATGAATTAGGGATGTCCACAACATCAGGTGTGACTGGGCTGAGCAGTGGCGACCTGGGCGCAGAGAGGTCATCCTAGGTCATTCCCAAAACAAAACGCAAGAAACAGAACAGCAAGTCACACCAAAGGGATACCACTATCGCTAGCCAGCAGGGTGTTCAAGAATGTGAGCAGTCCAAGACAGCTTATGTTAATTCCTTGTCTCTTTCCATAAAGTAGCACTGAAGTTATATTTCAGAGTTGCAGCATACTTAATAGAAACAGGACAGTCGATCTTAAAATGGAGAGAAAGCATCTTTCAAAAAATGTTTTTCCTACATTAGATCCAAAGTAAGTTGCCACTCTAATTTTGCAATAAAGGCAACTGAGCAACCACACTCTAAACTGTGTGTATTCTGGGTCCTCTTTCTGCCCTTTCTATGCCACCAGAATGATGCACATGAATGGCCTGGCAAGTGCTCTTAGAAGCATTAACAACACTGAAAAGAAAAGCAAACAAAACCTGAAACAATAAGGCTAAGTTCTTATTAAGCCCTGCTCCAAAGTCATCGTCTGGTGTCTGTGAGGATGAAGCCTGGTTACATTGACAAATTTGAAATTGTTGATGATCACAGAGCTGGGAAAATTATGGTGAATCTCCCACGCAGGTTAAACAAGTGTGATCAGCCCCAGATTTGATGTACAACTCAAAGATTTAGAAAAATGGCAGAATAATCTGTTCCCATCCTGCCATTGTATAGACAACCTCAACTGGCATCACACATCATGAAAAAGCAAGACAAAAACACACAGGAGGGAAAATCCTGGGATTCTTTTTCTAGGGATATAATATATATATGCAAATAAAATGCCGCAATGGACAAAATACAATTTTAAAAAATAGTGTGGACTTTGAGTAGACTTATTGTACTTGATTATGAACTTCCGTTAAGTATTTTTTAGAGTCTTTTTTTTTTAAGATTTATTTGAGAGAGTGAGCATGCACAGGCACAGGGAGTGGCAGGCAGAGGGAGAAGCAGACTTCCTGCTGAGCAAGGAGCTGGATATGGGACTGGATCCCAGGACCCTGGGGTCATGACCTGAGCTGAAGGCAGACTCTCAACTGACTGAGCCACCCCAGCGTCCCAAATTAATTCTGAGTGGGTTTTTTTTCCACCCTGTTTTTTTTTTTTAATATTTTATTTGAGAGAGAGAATGGGTGGGGGGCAGGGTGGGCAGAGGGAGAGGAAGAAGCAGGCTCCCCACTGAGCAGGGAGCCCACCTGGGGCTTGATTCCAGGACCCCAAGATCATGACCTGAGTCAAAGGTAGATGCTTAACCGACTGAGCCACCCAGGCACGCCTATTTCTTAGAGTCTTAAATTCATATTTTATAAAGAAACAAGTGCCTTGGGTGCTAATCAATACTCCACTGAAGACCCAAGGTTATTCCTTCTAGTCAAAGGAGATAGGAGCAAATATTCTGGTTTTGTGAATCTAAAATAGGAAAATGATCGTTGAAATTTAAACGGCAAGAACAGTTTAAATCAATGTGTTGTACTTTAAGTCTGGGGAAGGCTGCTCAGCCTCCATTACCATCAACTCAGGGAATGAGGTGTGCAACTGAGGAAAGCAGCTTCATGCCCAATTCACAGGCTTTCTTATTGGGGGGAAAAATCGATTACCTTGATACATATGTTACTACCTGCGTTGCCCAGGCTGTAGACCTAGATTCCAGATTTTGAGCGCTGCTACTTCATCCCTTAGAAAATCTGACTTCTGACAACTGGTTGTTTGTGAACACCTCGTGCTGGATCCTCATGACAAAGCTACCTCAAGCGAATATAAAATATCTGGCTAGATCCTACTGAATTGTTTTATTACTCCAGTCCAGCAGATGGCAGGGGTGACTAATTGTTCAAAGAAAACACTTCTCTAGAAAAAGGCAAGCTATTTTCTTGAAAGAAGATTTTGGACAAGATTTTGGACTGTGTTTCGTTCTGAATTATGTAATTCTCCCCCACTTACCCCCACCTCGCAGATCAGCTTTAAGAACAGTGAGGTGGGGAACAGCCAGGATTCCTCTCCTATACTGGTGGAAAGGGTCTCACCAGCCAGTTCACACTGAAGCCAATTCACACAATCCCTGTCTCCCCGCTTTCCCATCACAGCATTTTAGCAGGGAGGCGGTGCTCCCCCAGGAAACCCAACTTCCTCCAGGAATCTAAGGCAGTGGCAGCGAGATATGGGATGTCTTATAGCAAAAACAGCTTGACGTAGGAACACACCTGACAGGATGTAATTACAGCACATTCACCGCATCTTTGGCCGTCTATCTGCAGAAATGTTTCGTTAGACTGTTTTTTGCAGAACCATCAACTCATCTTAACTGCGTGGGCTTTCATTTGCTATATTAAACGCAACGAGGCTTCGCTATTTCTACTTTGGTGAGAATCCTCGTCTTTTTAAAAGTCCCCCACACAGAAGGCTGCACTTTTTTTCTTTTTGAGGACTCCTTGCTCTCTACAATACTTGACTCTAAGGATTTTTTAAATTGGAAAAACAACTTAAGAATCGCGAATTGAAAGAAGCCACAGGTGTCTCCAGTTAAATTTTGCGACACCCCCCGCCCCACCTGTCCCTAGAGACTATTTTTTGAGGCCTGTTCTTGGCATGAGAGTCTGCCACCCCTTACCAGAGCTGCACGGGATAGTCCGCCTAGGTTTGCCTTAGCACAGCAGAGACATTTGGAACCAGTGGTCCCCCCACAGGAGACACAGAAGCGAACTCCCGGTGTCTGCGTCTTTATAACGGAGACGGGGCCTTCTAACCATGGCTCTGGAGTCACACTACACCAGGTTGCACTCCTGGCTGGCACCCGTGGCGAGTTATTTCCCCTCTCGAAGCTTCGAAGCTTCTATTTTTCAACTTCAGGCGAGGACCAACCAGCCCACCCCTGCGGTTGGTCGCTAGGAGTTCCGGGCCAGATAATGGAGGCAAAACCCTCGCGCTCAGGTATGGGGGCGCTCAGCCATCCGGTAGGGACGCGCTTTGGCCCCAGGACAGTGGCGACGGCTTTCGGGCTCACCTGGGCGACACACTGGTCCAGGTAGAGCTCCAGGTACGTCTGCTCCTCCTCCATAGGTGGAGGCCCCACCGTTAGAAAGGCTGAGAACTGGAAAGCGCCCAGGCGAGTCGAGCTACTGCGGAGCCCGACTGCGCGCACCGGGAGCACAGGCCTTTTATCAGACCCGCGGGCGCACGCGGTGGGCGGGGCCCCAGAACTGGGCCCCCCAGCCCACAGGCCTTCAGAAAGATGGGGAATGGGGAGCGTGCAAGGACAGCGGAGGGAAGAGCCGCGTCTCCAGGATGCAATCACCGCACTTCGCCCACAGCTGAGCCCTAGCTTGGCCCGCAAATCTGGAGATTTTCTTCAGGACCTGCAAGTGCTGCCGTGGCCTCCAGGACAGAGGTCTGGGTGTTAGCAGCAGAAAAAGTGAACGCTTTGGACGAGGAGGAAATGAAGGATATCCTCACCGCCCCCCCTTTTTTCAAGATTTAAATATTTATTTGACAGAGAGGCAACTAGGCAGAGGCAGGCAGAGAGAGAGGAGGAAGCAGGCTCCCTGCTGAGCAGAGAGCCCCATGCGGGGCTCCATCCCAGGACCCTGAGATCATGACCTGAGCAGAAGGCAGACGCTTAACCCACTGAGCCACCCAGGTGCCCCCTCACCCCCTTTTGAAGGGATTTTTTCCCCTCTCTCCTGAACAGAGCGAGGGGAATTTGAAACACCCTTACCCAGTCAAGTGTAGTACTTTTACGCTATGATTGCTTCTCACCTTCAAATCCCAGGTGTTTCTTCTCGGCTCACAGAGCATTCAGTCTAAAACCACAGAGTCTGAAACTAATATAACACTGTATGTTAACCATACTGGAATTGAAATAAAATACATAAAAAAAATAAAGCGACACACAATCGAAGGTGCTGCTGCAGTCTGAGGCAGCTCAAACAGGTCCTACAAAAACCGAATATTCAGAGGTGCCTCTTTCTTGAAATCGTTATTTTAATTTTCAGTGCCTCCGCTTTCCTGAGAACTTAAATGTGCAGATGGTTCTATACATAAAATTGACACTTTCTATGTAAGATATTTCAAAATGTACACAGAGACGCACATAAAATATGTCTTTTCTGTTAGACTATACTCTCTGAGAGCAGGAATTTTGATTACTCATCTTTGTGGCTCTGTACCAAGCTCAAAGATAATCCATCAAACTTCGCTGGTGAATCAAACTGCCCTCAAAATGGAGCATAGGGGAGCCCCTGTGTGTCTCAGGGGGTTAAACAGCAGCCTTTCTCCCAGGTCAGGGTCTTGGCCCAGGGCTCCCACTGCTCCCGCTCAGCAGTGAGTTGGCTTCGCCCTCTGCTCCTCCCTCTGCTGGTGCTTGTGTGCACGCTACTTCTCTGGCTCTTGCTCTCACTCTCTCTGTCTGAAATAAATAAAATCTTTTTTAAAATGGAGCATGGGAAACACATCATGGTAGAGACAGATGGCTCTCACAATCAGATCACAATAGAAATCTTAAAGAATTTCTAATCAAGAACAGAGGAAATGCTTTGATAAAGCTGACCTTTTTTTCTAAAATATTTTATTTATTTATCTGACAGAGATCACAAGTAGGCAGAGAGGCAGGCAGAGAAAGAGGAGAAAGCAGGCTCCCCATGGACTAGAGAGCCCGACTTGAGGCTCGATCCCAGGACCCTGGGATCATGACTTGAGCAGAAGGCAGAGGCCCAACCCACTGAGCCACCCAGGCACCTCAAAGCTGACTTTTATATAATGGTTTATAATGACACAGAATTTTTTTACAATTCTACCCATGAAAAATGTTTAGCACAGTTCCTGCCTGGTCGCTGAGGTACTAGCTCTTGGTTTTGTTATTAAACTCTTAGGTCCGAATTGTGTTCTCTCTCAAATCCATATGTCAGAGCTCTAATCCAATATGACTGGTGGCCTTCTAAGAATAGAGAGAGACACCAGAGATGCATGTGCACAGAGAAAAAGGCCATGCAAGGACACAGTGAGAAGGCTGCTATCTACACACTGAGGAGAGAGGCCTCAGGAAACCAAACCTGCTGACAAATCAGTCTTGGATGTTGAGCCTCCAGAATAGTGAGAAAATAAATTTCTGTTGTTTAAGCCACTCAGTCTGTGCTATTTTGCTGTGACAGCCCTAGCCAACCAATATGTAGAATCATAAAGTGTCTCATCATATGTGGTGGGCAGAATTCTGAGATGGCTCCCCAAATTCCCACCCTGCTGATGCATGCACAGTTTCTCCCAGTTATTCAAACACTAATCTAGGTGCTACTGTGAAGGGATTTTTGCAGACCTAATTAAGTTCTGAAATCAGTCAACTTCTAGAAAGGCAGATCATCCTGGGTGAGCCTGACATAATCAGGTGAGATTTTTAAAAGAAATGAACCCAGTTCTTCTTCCTTGTGTGGGAGATTCAAAGCATGAGAGGGATTTACTATGAAGGAGATTCTCCACTGCTGGCTCTGGAGATGACTGGAGCCATGCTGCAATGAAAGTGGGTGACCTGTATTTGCTGACAGTGGCCCACAGTTGACAGCCAGCAAGGACATGGAGACCTCCTCCTATAGCTTTAAGGAACCGAATTTGGCCAACAACAAAGAAAGAAATCCCTGAAAGGAACTCAACCTGGTCAATACTGTCATTTCAGCCTTGGAAGCCCTAACCAGAGAATCCAGTCATGGCATGCCCAGACTTCTGACTCATACCACTGTGAACTTAAAAATGGTGGTGTTTCAAGCCAACAAACTTATGGTAATTTGTTACTCAGAAATAGATAATGAAAAAAAAAGAAAGAAATGGAAAAGGAATACATCATAAATTATAAATAAAAAGCAGGGACACAAATTTGCAGTGATCTGCAGTGCCAATGGTAAAGCAAATGAATAAAATGTTAACAATAAGCAAATTTGGGTAAAGGGTACACGAGGATTTGTAGTACTACTTTTCTTTTTGTAACTTTCCTCTAGGTTTGAAATTATTTCCAAACCATGTTTCAGAATAAAAGAGACATGACTGTTTGGGTGAATATTTTCAGTTGTTTTGTTGAGAGTTAACTTGTCCAAAATCTTCAACTGTTTTATTTATGAGAATCAAAGACTGATATGGTTTGATTGAATAATAATTAAATGCTAGCATTCACTGAACTCTTAGTATGTGCCAAGCACTGTTCTGAGTGTTTCAGACATGAACTCATTTAAACATCACAACAGCTCTGTGAAGTGAGTACTCTTTTATTCCCATTGTACAGTAGAGAATACTGAGGCTCAGAGAGATTAGGAAACTTGTCCCAGGTAACACTGCCCATATTCAGAGTATTTGACCCTTGAGCCCCATCTATGTATTGTCTCCCATCAAAGTCTATGTATGCCATTTCAAATTAGTAGTTTGTTTTCATTTGAACCGTGTTTGTTAATCAGTTTTGATTCTGATTTTTCCTTCAGATTTTGTAATATTTTGTACTTGGGCAGAAAAAGAAGAAAAAGGAACACAAAATAACCTTATCCAAAAATTTTAATCTATACTTTCTTAATTACTGTTGTGAAGATTAAATGGATTAAATGGGAGTATGGGTAAACTTTTAGCAAGCATTTTGCACCTATAAAATATTGTTTTTAAGAGAATAATTTCAAGATGTAGATGG
>ML111904.1:75452-85697 GCA_003697995.1 Taxidea taxus jeffersonii
ACCTATAAAATATTGTTTTTAAGAGAATAATTTCAAGATGTAGATGGGCCACACCAATAGTTGTTATGAAAAGTGTTTAAGGGGGCGCCTGGGTGGCTCAGTGGGTTAAAGCCTCTGCCTTCAGCTCAGGTCATGATCCCAGGGTCCTGGGATTGAGCCCCACATCGGGTTCTCTGCTCGGCAGGGTGCCTGCTCCCCCCCCCCTCTGCCTGCCTCTCTGCCTACTTGTGATCTCTCTCTCTGTCAAATAAATAAACAAAATCTTAAAAAAAAAAGTGTTTAAGAGAGGTCAGCTCTTTGGAAAATAGGCCTTTACCTCTTATTTTAATAGGCCCTGTCCCTCATCATAGAAAATATTAAAATAAACCCAGATCCCACATTAAATGTAATTTATAAATCACTAAGAGTTGAATTCCTTGTGACCAGTTGATAGGTCCCATTTTGCAGACATTTAATCAAATTTACTAATTCAGTTTTGTAATTTAAAAACATTTTGGAGGGGTGCCTGGGTGGCTCAGTAGGTTAAAGCCTCTGCCTTCGGCTCAGGTCATGATCCCAGGGTCCTGGGATCGAGCCCCACATCGGGCTCTCTGCTCTGTGGGGAGTCTGCTTCTCCCTCTCTCTCTCTGCCCGCCTCTCTGCCTGCTTGTGATCTCTGTCTGTCAAATAAATAAATACAATCTTTAAAAAATAAATAAATAAAAACATTTTGGAGCCAAAAAATTATCCTCAGCTCTCAAACAATTAAGAGTACTGGGCCTCAGCCTCCTAAATGCAATCGCCAGGGTGGGGCCAGATAATCAGTCTCAGGCAGGAAAAAAAAAAAAAGAGAGATGGAACTTCAGGGTTGAAGGAATATTGGGAAACATGTTTCACTAGGGGGCGCTCTTTTTCTCTCCATAAATATCTTCAGGTTTGGGACACCACAAAGGACTTTCAGAGTGAGATTACAAAGGGGTTCAACGCATCCCCTAGATGTTAAAATAAAAAGTGGATATTTCTCTGTGGCAGAAGACCAGGGGGTGCTTCCAAACGATAAGCTTACTCACTGTACCATCAATTCAAATACATTTGTACGTATTTATACAAAGATATTCAATTTACAGTGTCCAAACCAACTGAAAGTGCTAGTAGAGTAATCCACACCCCACCACTTTGATGGGTGTTATAGGTGAGGGGCAATTTGGCTGCCTAGGAAAAATCTGAAAAGCAAGCATTTTCATAAATGTGATTAGGTTCCTCGAGGCCATGTTAGGAGAGCACATTTTGAATCCGTGGCCCTTTTGCTAGACGCAGCCTCCTTTTTGTCTTAGGAGCTGTGGACATTCATTGCAATTAATCTCTATATTGAGCTGCAAGTTTCCTGACAGGGATTTTTATACACAAGAATATGAAGGTGGATTTGAGCAGTGCCTGAAGGTCTTTTCTAGATCAGAACTTAATGAATTGTTATCCTTTCAGTAATCATGGGAAATAGAAATATCCCACAGTAACTCATCCTTCCCCTTCCCGCTGGAGATGGAGCCAAAGCATCAGCATCTGGGAAGGAGCCTGTGGGATGGCTCCAGCAGGAAGGTGCTGAAGCATTGCCACAAGTGACCTTCTTAGTCACTGTAGCCGTGCCTCACCAACCTCGGTCCTCTGGAGATCTCGAATGGTAACCTCCTCATGCTCCCTCCGCAGGGATGCTATTGCAGCCCTTCTCTTAGGTGGTGCCCTGTGCTGAATGTAAAGAAGATTTGCTGTATTTTCATTTTTCCAGGAACGTGGTCAATCTCATGTAAAATTAAAGCCAAGAATTAAAATTTCACAAACTCCCTTTTCTCTTTTGGGTTAATCCCAATTATTTTCTTTCTGTGTGGACCTCTACCATCAGAGGGATTCTACAATAATGAACACATTATTTTTTGAAGCACGGTATAAATAGGAAGTGTTATTCAAGGGACAGCTTTGGCAGCCCTTACGTGAACATGGAACTGAGTACGGCAGTCCCGATTCTGAGCAGGAGAGACGTGCTTGACTAGTTCTCAAACTCAATGCCCCTAGGGCAGCCTGGCCCTAGAGGACAGCTGCCTGCCCCCTGCCGTGCAGGGCCGCTTAGGTTTTATGGCAAATGCTCAGGAAAGTACGCATAAGGATTTCAGCTTCCTCTTCCCACTGAAGTGAACTCTGTACACACCTCGCTAAATTGGAATCTTCGTACATGCCCACACTTGCTTTCTGTGTCATTAGAGTCAAGTTGGGAATGACTCTCCAATGCCGTCTTCTCCACCCCGAGAATTAACATCTCAACATTGAAAATCTTAATTCTGGGGCGCCTGGGTGGCTCAGTGGGTTAAAGCCTCTGTCTTTGGCTCAGATCATGATCTCAGGGTCATGGGATCCAGCCCCACACTGGGTTCTCTGCTCAGCAGGGAGCCTGCCTCCCTTCCTCTCTCTCTGCCTGCCTCTCTGCCTACTTGTGATCTCTCTCTGTCAAATAAATAAATAAAATCTTTAAAAAAAAGAAAAGAAAATCTTAATTCTGACAGACATTCTCCGGAAACTTGAAACACGTTTACATTTACTATGTAAAATCAAGGACAGGGGTGCCTGCGGTGGCTCAGTGGGTTAAAGCCGCTGCCTTCGGCTCGGGTCATGATCCCAGGGTCGTGGGATCGAGCCCCGCACCTCTCTCTCTCTGCCTGTCTGCCTACTTGTGATCTCTGTCTGTCAAATAAATACATTAAAAAAAAAAATCAAGGACAGTACCCAGGTTTCAGCTATTTGCCCACCTGTGAAGGGTCGGCCTCCATGTTTCTAACCTGGGAAATGCAAGAGGACTTATTCCACTCAGTACTTTGGTATCGAGTGGGCCTCCTTTTTGCGCTTGTGGGGAGAGAAAAATCTGCCTCTCCTTTGTGCACATGTGTCTTAGGGGGCAGGGGAGTACAGTGTGTGAAGAGCCTGAATGGGAGAGGTAGAACTCAGTTTAAGTCTTTGTGTAATCATGCCCAAGGCTTCTGGCTTCAGGCAGGTTACTTAGTATCTGTAAACCTTACCTTTCTGTCTTGTGAAATGGAGCTGACCCTAGGGTCGTGGTCAGGATTACACGAGATGATCAGTAGAGCACTGAACACAGGGCCCGGTTGGTAGGGGGTGGGGTTGCTAGAACATTCTGCAGCCAGCTGGGAGTGCCTCATAGCTCTCCTTCCTGATAGTGAAAATCTTCTGGAAACCTTCAGAGTATTCTAAAATAAAAGACAGAACCCTCCATCGAGAGCCTTTAGAAGGCAATTTTACAGAGTAGCCCACGGGATTACATGTGGACTTCATGCTGGGGGTAGAGAGGAACAGGCAGTACCAGTGAAAGCTTCCACAGCTCCTGAGAGGCCCTCGAGGGAAGCAACCTTTGGGAGCGGGCTGGAGGCTGAGGTGAGTCAGCACACCCACCCAGTTCCTGAGAGAAGGCTCCCTGGGGCCACTGAGTCACTCTTCCCTTAAGGCAGGTGTCAGCCCCTCCCCCCACCCCTTTTTTCTTTCTGTTTCAGAGTCAAGTTAATGCTAAGAGGTATAATAGAAATAATATAATATAATTACCATGATGACAAATCTGCAAACGATGTTACTTATGAAAATGAATTCTCCCTTGGATGCGCTGTACTTACTCAGAAGGGCCACCAAGGGGCAAATCTCCAAGTGGTGCTTCTTCTAAGTCAGAGGTAGGAACTGTTGACAGAAATGTCTTAGGAGTGACCAGAAGGGACTCTCCACCTTCACGGAAGATACCACTGCTGATAGGGGAATGCGCAGGGGACTCATTCCCTTCAGAACATTTCTGGATGCATCTCTGAGTTACTATCTTATATCTTTTCTCTTTTTTAAGATGTACTTATTTATTTGAGAGAGAGAGAGGACGTGAGTGGAAAGGGGAGCAGAGGGAGAGAGAGAATCCTCAAGCAGACTCCCCACTGAGTGCGTGGAGCCAGCTCGGGGCTCCCTCCCAGGACTCTGAGATCAGGACCTGAGCGGAAATCAAGAGCCCGTTGCTCAACCAACTGAGGGACCCAGGCAGCCTGACTATTTTATTTCAAGAGAACTCATCTGAGTCGTCCCCCACCACCCCAAAATGTTCACTCACCCATTACTGTGCGGGAGATACTCCTTAGATCCCAGCAAGGATACAGAGATGGTGGTCTTTTTTTTTTTTAATTTTTATTTATTTATTTGTCAGAGCGGGAGCGAGCACAGGCAGACAGAGTGGCAGGCAGAGGCAGAGGGAGAAGCAGGCTTCCTGCTGAGCAAGGAGCCCGATGTGGGACTCCATCCCAGGACGCTGGGATCATGACCCGAGCGGAAGGCAGCCGCTTAACCAACTGAGCCACCCAGGCGTCCCAAGAGATGGTGGTCTTTAAGTAACTTACAGCGTGGCAGGGAGGACGACAGCAACAACAGTAATAAGGACAGTGATAATAACTACACTTATTTATCATTTACCAATGACTTCCTCTGTCCAGGCACACTTTAGCTCCTTAAAACTTCTTTTTTTAGTGCTTAATATCACTTGGCATTAGGGAAATACCAATCAAAACCACAGTGAGATACCATCTCACACCTGTCAGAATGGCTAAAATTAATGGCAGGAAACAACAGGTGTTGGCAAGAATGCAGAGAAAGGGGAACCCTCCTACACTGGTCGTGGGAATGCAAGCTGGCATGGCCATTCTGGAAAATAGTATGGAGGTTCCTCAAAAAGTTGAAAACAGAGCTATCCTATGACCCAGCAATTGCACTACTGGGTATTTACCCCAAAGATACAAAGGTAGTGATCCAAAGGGGCACCTCACCCCAATGTTTATAGCAGCAGTGTCCACAATAGCCAAGCTATGGAAAGAGTCTAGATGTCCACCGACAGATGAATGGATAAAGAAGATGTGGTATATATGTACAATGGACTATTATGCAGTCATCAAAAACCAAAATCTTGCCATTTGCAAAAACATGGATGAAGGTATTATGCTAAGCGATAAGTCAGTCAGAGAAGGAAATTATCATATGATTTCACTGATTTGAGGAATTTGAGAAACAAGACAGAGGATCATAGGGGTAGGGAGGGAAAAGTGAAACAAGACGAAACCAGAGAGGGAGACAAACCTTAAGAGACTCTCGGTCTCAGGAAACAAACTGAGGGTTGCTGGAGGGGAGAGGGGTGGGAGGGATGGGGAGGCTGGGGGATGGACACTGGGGAGGGTATGTGCTATGGGGAGTGCTGTGAAGTGTGTAAGACTGATGATCCACAGACCTGTACCCCTGAAACAAATAATACATTTTATGTTAATCAAAAAAATCTTTTTTAAAAAATCAAAACAAGGTTATAAGTAGATGTAATTATCATCTCAGTTTTAAATATGAGGGAACAGAGGCCTGGGGAGTTAGGCAACTCAAAGATAAGCACTGCATGCAGACACGAAGTAACAACGAGCCGCCGAATTCCGCTCTGTGTCCTGGCAGTGTATGAGGGAGAGATTGCTTCCTATGGCGAGGCATCAGGGCCTACTGCACAGAGGAGGCACGGGTAGAGCAAAGTCTTGAAGGGTGGAGGGGGCTGACTTGTGGCCCCACCAAAAGACACATCCTCCTCAAACCCTTGAATGTGATCTTATTTGGAAAAAGGTTATTGCAGATATAATTAAAGAAGTTGAAATGAGATCATCCCAGATTTAGGTTGGGCCCTAAATCCAATGATAGGTGTCCTTATAAAAGAAACACAGAGGGAGATGTGAGAGGCACAGGCGCCAGGAGAGGAGGCCCTGTGAAGACGAAGACTGACAGTCCAGGAAACATCAAGGATGTGGGCAGACATCAAAAGCCAGGAGCAAGGCCCAGAACAGACTCTCCCTCGGAGCCTCCTGGAAGAACCAACCCTGCCAACACCTTCATTTTGCACTTGTGGCTTCCAGAGCTGTGTGAAAATAAATTTCTGTTGTTTTAAGCCACCCAGTCAGTGATAATTTGTTCTGGCAGCCCCAGGAAGAGAGCACAAAGGGTCAGTGAGAATCGCCCGGAAACTCTGGCTGGAGCAAAGGCACCGAAAAGGAAAAAGACAGAGGTTTGAGTGTGTCTATTTTGGTTGCCTGAAGTATAAGGACCCTGAAAAGGGGCTGGCTTGTTAAGATGAAGGTCATAGGATGGAGACTTTGAATGTCAGGTTAGGAAATCTAGATTTTCCTTGATTAGCAATGAGGGACACAGTGAGCGATGTATATTTAGAAAATCAAGGTGTCCCAGAGCTGGCAGGAGGTAACACAGGGCTGATTTAGGTCACAGGTTGTGGGAATGAAGAGAAGGGACAGCGAGAATGTATCTTGTAGGGATCCAAGAGACTTAGCGATCCACAGATCCGCAGTCTGACTCCTGCTCAGGAGCTTGATTCATATCTTACCTGCCACGGTTTAGCCATTTTTGTCTTCTGGGATGCCTAACACCCACACTTTAAAAGAGCTGTCCCAAGGCTTTTGGCTGCCTGTCCAGTTGGATTATTAACTTGTCCTGGCTTCTTGGCAGTCAGGCTGAGCTCTACATTGAGGACTTTCTTTTCCTGAATCTTAGAAGAACATTTCTTTTACCTTCTCTGTCCCTGTTCTTCCTACGTGAGCTACACCTTTAGAAACTGTTTCAGTACCCTTAGTCACCTCTTTTTGGCATTCATTCTGCCTAAGCTGAGGGCAGAAGGCAGGGTTGCAGGGGTGTGGGGCCACAGGGCTGGCCTCTCTCCAGCATCTTATTACAGATCCTGTCTCACCATTCGATGCTAAGTGTGATGGAGAGGCGGCATTGATCAGGTTGTGACATCTGGAACAGATACAAATCTTAGAGCCATGTCAGAAGTTGGACACTGCCTGTGCCCTGGAGACCTCTAATGGGGTCTGAACCTTCAAGCCTCATCAGCATCATATTCCTTCCATTAGTTTCCAAATCACACTGTCTTTAGCTGGCTTTAGGATATGGGGCCAGTGGGAGGGAAAGAAGAGGAACGGCGCTCATGCAGGGCTTACTCATCCTGCGAGGCGCTTTGCCTGTGTTATCTCATTTCATTTTCATGTCAGAACCATGAGGCAGGTGCCATCATCCTCTTTTTTACAGATGAGGAAATTGAAGCTCAAAGCAATTAGGTCACACAGTGACTGGTGCTGTCAGGATTCAATGTTTGGGCTTTCCCAGATACCACACTGCCCCCTACATAGGAGATAAGTTTTTGTCCGTGCCCCTAGGATGGTACGATCAGTTTGTGGCATACGTACAGAATTTGCCTGATGTGTGCTGGGTTTCGACTTCAGGACATGATTCTGTACTCATGTCTCCTCATGTCTCCACTGACCTAGCGCTTCCGGGATAGAGTTTCAAGAATGTTTGAGAACCTTCTAGTCTGATGAACTTGTGCTATTTCCCAAAGGAACCGAAGTGTGGTTTTGCGTCAGGTTACAGGTTACAGTCTGCAGTTGTCTGGTTTCACCTCTGGTTTTGATTGTATTGGAAGGAATGAATGAAATGGTTCCTTTTATGTAGCTTCAATCTCTACATTGGTGTGGGCAAAGGACATGGCTTGGACATGAGTGGTATTATCTGCAGTACCTGTTCCCATCCTCTACTTTCCAAACCCAGGCCCATATCCTCAGGACTCCAAGCCCACCACCCTAACTACCTTTATTCATGCTCCTTTTGTCCCACCTTTCTCCTGCCCAATCCCAGAAGGTACTTCTCTCTTCTTTCTGCAATTAGCATCAGACCACTGCCTCCAGTAAGCCTCTCCTGGTCAGCTTTCCATCACTGAGTTCCTGCAGTCCTTTTGTTTCTATGGAGCTCTTCCTCAGCTTTCTTTGGGATTTTGGGTCTGTGCATTATCTCTTTAAAGGATTACAGCCTCTTAGCGTAGGGAGTTCAGGGAGTTCGGGTTTCCTTTTGGCCTCATGGTGTCTGGCAGAATGCCGGGCCTACAAAGGGGGTGTGGGGGAGGAGACATTAATTATTGACTGAGTCTGTAAATTGCAGATACATTTCTAGAGCACAGGTTACCTTATAAAGTCTGCATTGTATATAGAATAAATACCTCGCCATGTATAGAACAAAGTGCACATTCCTGAGCCTGGAATTAACAACAACAAAAACAAAGAGCAAAATATAAAACAAAACAAAATAAAATAAAACTTCTCCATCTTTAGTTTCCAAACTATACTTCCAAGCTCTGCATAAGCACTAGGCCGCCATCGCTCTTACAATTCCCACAGGTGGGAACATCATTTCCAGATTCTCTGTCCTGGAAACTCTTCCCAGCCTTCAGATGCTGCTTTCTGTGTGGAGCCCTCCTTGATCCCCCAAAACACATCGAAGACCATCTCTCTTCTGCATGCCTATACCATGTCACATCCGTCCAATTTGGCCTGTTTTTCACTTAATCTTGTCTTATATTTCTTTGTTTATGTCCCTCCTGGATTGCACACTGCTCGAGGAGTGGAGAGCTGTTGATTGACTTTTGCATCCAGTTAATGCCTTATGCAGAATAAGCAGTCTTTCCTTAAGGCTGGCTGTGCTTGGTGTAATTCCTGTCTGATAAGAATCTGCAGCAGCTCTAATGCTTTTCAGCAGCTTGCTCGCCTGCAGAGGAGCTAAAAGGGTAGCTAAAACCCAGCAGGGAGTGCACCTGCTCCTTCTTCCACACCTTCCCTGGTGGAAGAGACCAGGTTCTTAGGTCTCCGTCTCTGATGCTTTAGCTGGCCTTCCTTAGCAACCTCTGTCTGCTGGGGAGGGTGGGGGATGGAAATCATCCCCAGTTCAAGTGCACACATTACCTCAGAGGCAGGCCAGGGCCCCTGTGTCTTATGAGTCAGCAGGCATTAAACCGAGCTCATCTCTCCCCCTTACTTCTAAAGCCCACAGAGCAGCAAACTCATTATCACTGCACAAGTGATAATGAACGTTAGGCCAAGGACAGAACAGTTGGGACTATGTTAGTGGGCTGCTTTTTCTCAGGGATGGTGCAGAGAGCCATTTTTCTTCATTCTCTCATGACTTCCATACTACTCACTAACAGTGAACCTGAGAAACCCACTTGACATCATTAGTCGTGTGAACCAGATGTCAGCCACTAGGTGTTTCTAACTTCCCCAGGTTGCTGAGCTCATCCGGTTCTTTATGATTTCATAAAAATTGTCTCAAATCCCCACCCCTTATGCAGTGAGTAGCCCAGATGCTTTGCCAATAGCTGTGAGAATTTTTGCTGGCAGGATGTCTGGAAGGGACCTAGGTTCCCTCTGTCTTACTCTCTGCGTGCTCTGTTTCCTGGTCTTTGTTCTGCCTCTTGGGTGCCCTGTTCCTTTTGCAGAGAGCATCTGTTTACTGGACTCCTAACAACCCCTTAGTCCCAGAGTGCCACTTTTCATGGCGGTGTGTGCTGCAGACTTTACTGAGGATTTCAGCAATAGAGCAGTGTGTGTGTGTGTGTGTGTGTGTGTGTGTGTGTGTGTGTGTGTGTACCCAAGCACACATACCCATGCATGTGGTTTCCTAGGGCTGCTGTAACAAAGTAACATTGGCTTAAACAGCAGCTTATTGTCCCACAGTTCTAGAAGCTAGAAGTCTGAGATCCAGGTGTCAGCCAGGCTATACTTCATCTGAAGGCACTAAGGAAGGATTCATTCCCCATCTTTCTCCTAACTTCTGGTAGTTGCTTGGCTTGTGGCAGTAGAACTCCACTCTTCACATGGTGTTTTCCCTGTGTGTGAGTCTGTATCCAAATTTCCTCCTTTTTAGAAGGACACTAGTCACACATAAACATAAAAAGGGGTCCCCCTTGTGCAATATGACCTTGTCTTAATTACGACAACCCTATTTGCAAATGTCACATTCTGAGTACAGGCGTTTTAGGTCTTGAATGTGTGAATTTGGAGGGGATATAGTTCAATCCATAACTGTATGTGTGTGTGTGTGTGTGTGTGTGTGTGTGTGTCAGGGTTGGGGTGCTACATGACAGAATAGAAGGGCAACGCACTTCCAACTGAATATTTAACCATCTCAGATTTAAAAATTCCTCAGCCATTCCATCCTCTGGGGAACTTTCTGGAGTCCCCTCCCCCCAGCCTCCTGCCATGTGGTTGGACCCCTTCTGATGCTCTCCTTGAACCTCTCCCTGCTTCTTCCTGTTTCATTCAGTTACAACTCCAAAAATTACTGTGCATTTCTGAAGCAAAACAGTTTAACTATTTTCCTCTC